>JANHGL010011064.1:6581-44239 GCA_024611195.1 Ceyx melanurus | reverse complement strand
GAAACCCTCTGGAAATGCTAGCTCTGGAAGGGCGGCTCCCGGGAGAGCGGCAGCCGGCTCCACCGTCCCATCCACCCCCTTTGAAGAGGCGACCCCCACTCAGCTTCCCGCTCTGCTTTTATGCTTTAGCTTTTCACCCTGAGCGGGGGACAATGCCAGACAATGTTTGCATATTCGCGTCTTTTCTCATGACACAGGGAGGAAACCTTTCACCTGATCAGAAAAAAAAAAAAAAGAAAAAAAAAAAGGATGGGTACGGGAACGTTACCCCGTTTCGCCAGCACGGTTCACAAAAGTGGTGCAACGTCGACCGTCCCAGTCATCTCTCCCGGGGGCACGGGGTGGCTACGGCGGGGCCTTGCCGAGGGTCATCCACGGGCCCTGCGTTGTGACTGGCCACGCGTGTCCCGGGGCTTCCATGAGGACATTCGAGTGTCCGTGTCCCAGGGGTATTTTTCCTCCCCTCGTGGGTGGCTGTTCTGTAGACCTAGGAGGGTCTCTTCCTAGGTCACTGAGATGGAGCGTTTTGAAGCCGAGGGTGCATTTATGCTCTGCAGAAGCAGACAGACCTCCGGATCTGGGCTCCTGAAAATCACCCTCTCCTTCCCCTCCTTCCACTGGGCCCTTTGGTGCTGAGCGTTGGGCTGCTGCGGAGCTATTCTTTAACCCGAGTGGAACTAATTCAGCGATGTCTCCCTAGGTGTCTGGAAGGGCCCCTTGTGAACGGCTTTGAGGGACCGGGGAGTTCAAAGGGAGAAGGACAGAGCATCTCTCCCGGGGAAGAGGCGACAGGTTGCCCCCTTGGAGCTGCCATGGGTGCTCCGACTGCGAGGATCGGGGTACCCCCACCTTGCACACAGTCGGTAATGCAGTGCCTACGCCCGTCGTCACTTGTTCACAGACTGTCGCTGACGGCCGTGGTTGTGACCCTACAATAACAGCAGGACCACAGCAGGGATTCTGGGACGCCTGCCAGCCTCATTCTCCGGAGAGGACTTCTGTCCCTCTGCCCATTCCCACCATCACGCCTTATCCCCGCCTTGCTGGTGGGGTAATGGGAAGAGGGAGCAGGGCTTTCAGCAGCGCTCTCTGAACGGAACACTGAAATTTAACTCTGGAAAAGAAGTGCTGCGTCCCTTCAGTGTAATTGCCTTCCTGATAAGCACCGATACAGCCAGTCTATGCGGATGTGAAATGATGATGCCATAAACTGAGGAAGGGGCCATTAAAATGACTAAACTCTGAACGTATTGTATTAAAACGCACCGAAACCAGGACAAAACCCGAACCATCTCGGTTTGGTGTCCAAGGCTGCATATATTAATCGCTGGCAGGCAAGTGCTAGCGCTTTGGGGTGGCACCACAGCTGGAGGCCGCCAGTCGCGGGGACGGATGCTCCGGCGGAGGAGCAGGACAAAGATGCAGCACCGAGGTCGACCGGCCTCGCAGCGAGCGCACCGTTCCTCTCTCTCCCGGCCCAGCTCTGCCTTTGCCCGTCGGACAGTGATCCCCGCTGCCCTCCGAGTTTGAGGGGGACTGGGGAGACCGGACTCAGTGTCACCCCTGGCGCGGACGGCGAGGGAGAAACGATGCCCATGGCCCCGCGGAGGGCATCCTCCACCGCCGCACAGTCTCCCACTGTTTCCGATGAGCCGCAGCGACCTGCCGGGCGCTTGTGTCGGGGGCATTCTACCCCTGGGACCCTCTTTTCTTAAATAAGAGGGAATTCGAGCTGAGTACACTTAGAGCCTTCATGTCTGGGGGCTGGCGGGGCTTACTTTCGTTGCGACTGAGGTAGAATTTGTCCCTCTTCTAGCTCCCCAGCGACCGAGGATTCCCCAGGGGGTTGGGGGATACCTCTCTTAGCTGGTTTTCAGCCCTTTTCTTCCTGCGGTCTTGGAAGCGGCGACCGGGGCGGGAGGTTTCCTGAGCCAGCCCTGGAAGCTGCCCACTCCTTCTCTGACTTCGCGTCGGGCTTTCCACCGACTTCGACCCAGAGTCGCAGCCCTCAGAGAACTGGAACCTCGTGATCGGACCTCTGGATCAGTGCAGGGGAGGAGGAGATCCTTCTCTTTGACTATTTCGTTTTACCTATTTAGTTATATCGCGAGTGGGGAAATGAGAGCCAACTTCCCCGTCCCATGTCGTTGTAGTGTGTGTCGTCCCCCGTTCCCCCGACCCCCGTTCTCTTCAGCTGACAAGTGTCTGATCTGGGACACCGTTTACAGAGAAATAGATTTTTTTTTACAATTATTTTTCCGCATCTATGCTCCATTCTCTCCGAAGGGCTATTTCAACCGGAGCTCCATCCCGGGCAGATTCCTTGCTACCCGCCTTCTTCCTTCAGCCCCAACCTTAGTTCTTGAGTTGAAAAAAATAATTTCCAAGGGCATCTGCCTGCCTCAGGGGCATGAATGTGTGAGAAACGCCGGGTGCAGGGCGCTGCCCACTGCCCGCGCTGTCTGTGATACCCGCACTGACCGCTGCTGGGCCCTCAGTCCCCGTGAAGGCGGCGGCCGGTGCCCGGGTCTAGAGCGGACACAGCGCTTCGGAGCCTTGGACTCCGGGACTGGGAAGTAACAGGGCGGGCAACGCAGCACAACCCGGGGACTCCCGTCCTGAGCTAGAGACCGCCCTGTAAAGCCCCGGGAAGGGCTGAATCCCGAGCAGCCCCCGTGATCAGTCCTCTACCGACCGCTTGCGAGGATGCGACTTTACCTTTTTAAAATGTATTCATTTTAAAAATTATTATTTCTAATAGTTTTGGGGTTTAAAGAATATTTTTTTTTCTGTCACTTAAGAGAGCCTCAGGGCGGGGAGGGGGGGATCCTCTCCTCCCATCATAGCGACACAGAACCGGGAGCTTTGTTTGCAAGGTTAAAAAAAAAAAAAAAAAGGAAAGAAAAATTTTAAAATGCCTGCTTGAAAGCCCTTTGGTAGCTGAGGAGAGAGAAGGGAAGGAGGAATCGTGTGTTAGCCCGACCTATGGAATTTATGACTCCCCCTAAGCACAGACATGATAAGAACTCAGAAAACATCTTGGATCTTTTCAAGCCGGCAGCCCCCAAGGCTTTGATGTAGATTACGTTGCAGAATAACCCAATACTTTTATCGAGGGGTTGATACTCGGCTTGTTTCTTGTTTAAGCACATGCCTTCAGGAGTGTGTTAGCTGCTAAACGCTCGCTCCCGAGCGCATTCGCGTTACTGCGAAGGAAGCAGGGACGGGGGGAAGGGGAGTGTGTGGCACCTTTTTCTGGGCTGGGCACTGCTGCACCCGTTGTGCCTCTTCGCACAGGTGCTGTCTTGTCTAAGCTCGCATCTCTCCGGCTACCCTCCGAGAAACAGGAACGTAGGCCGGGGCGGGGGAGGGAGGCAAATTATGCACCAGAGTCTTCGTGCCTCCACAGGACGGTGGGGTGTCACCAGCCTCTCTGGTCCAGAGGCCAGAGTCTCTCGAAATGATGCTCTGTGTGTTCGGGGGAACACCAAAGGCTGATCCCCGTCGCTCTCCCTGACTCTGTTTACGCGGGATGAGCACTGCTCTTCTCCCCTGAAATTTGCTGGTGCACAGAGACCGGAGTCCCCCCAGGACACCTCTGCTGGCCGACGAAATCCAGCATTGACTGGATTTTTTATTATTATTTTTTTTTAAATATTAGGGTTTTTTTAAAAAAAAATATTCGTTTGGTTTTTTTTGTGTTTTTTTGTTTGTTTGTTTGTTTTTTGTTTTGGTTTGGTTTTTGTTATTTTTTTGTGGGTTTTTTTTTTTAATGGCAAATGGAAGGAAAGACGCATCAGTGCGTCCCCGGCCCCCTTGCACGCCCTAGACGATTGCAGAGGGCTTGTTGTGCCCGGACCCCGCTGGCATGTCCCACCTGGGAAGGCCGGGGACTGATCCAGTCACGGGAGATGTGAGTTACCCGGCGGAGATCACCCGCGGGGCGGCCCTGATGGCGCGGTCCCAGTCCTGGCCCCGGTGGGCGGTGGCGACGACAGGGCAGCTCCCGAGGAAGAAGCCAAGGGCTCGGCTGTTATCGTCCTCTGTCCCCTGAGGACACACCTCCTGCCCCCGTATGGACTCTCCCCGGAGCATGCAAGACCGCTGTTATCTTCCCTGTCCCCGGCGGCGCCCAACAGGGAAGACGTGGTAAGTAAGAGCACAGTGATCCCCAGCTGCACAGTTTTGGCTTTGCAGCAAGGAACAGCTGGGACTGCCTGGGCACCCCGAGGCAGTGATGCCCCCCATAGCCTCAACCCTTGCCTTGCTGCTCCTGGGGAAACTGCAAGCCTCAGCCCGGTTGATGGGAACAATACTCAATAACGTGCGTGTTGACTTCCATGCCGTGCAAAACGTCAAATTCCCCCTTCAAAATGGTTTGCATACATTTACCACCAGCGAGCCCCTGGGCTATCCCCTCCACTCCCCAGGGGCAATATAATGGCCTGTGTCCTTATTGCCTTCCTCACTGATTCATTTCCTATATCTCTCAGCTTTGAAATGTAACCTTGGCAGGGCAGTGATGCACTCCCAGTGGCCGTGTCCTCCCACACGTCTCTGCAGATTTATCGCCACCTCCAGTACCTTCTATGGCAAGATGATAGGCGGCTGCCCCATACAATCATCTTCAGCAGGCCAAATCCAATAAACCATTCAGCAGAGGCACGGCCTGACTCTGGCCCATGTAGACAGTTTGCTGTTTTGTGAGGTTGAAGGTTTCAAAGGCCATAACTGCACACATCCATGCAGGGCCGTGATGTTTTGTAGATAATATTTCATGCTAGACCGTGTGAGACACCAAGGCAGGCAGGGGTCAGTCACATCCTTTGCCTGACAGGAAGCAGGCTGGGAATGTAAGAAGGCAGGAGAAGACTCATATTCCTCTGTGGGCAAACCTGTTTCCTCCAAACCAAACAAAATCTCAGCCCTTTTGATTCCAAGGAGAAACTTGTGTCTGACTGCTCTCCACCACCTCCCATGTGCTTCTAGTTGACTTCTTTAGTTCCTGGGAGGGAAGAGGAGTCTCACTTCATTTTTTTTCTAGTCTGAAAAGAGCCCTAAAAGGAGTAAATGAAAGGGCCGGACCAAGATTTCAGGACCAGGCTCCAGGCTGTGGCCCACACTGCCATCGTCTGGCTCCTTGCTTTGTGTTTCAGCTCCTGAGGACTATCCCTGCCTCTGTCTTGCTTTAATTCCACAAACACTCTGCACCAAGGACACCTTGAAGCACAGGAAACTTTTTCAAAAGATATACCAGTACATATCAGATAGGTAGTCACTCCTGCAGGAGAATTATAGTGGAAACTAGAGCTAGGCTAGGTCTTTTTAGGATCTGAAGCCTACAGCCCTCTTCTAATGATTATGATATCATGTCACTGGTGGGACTGAAGAGCTGTCATTAGAAGTAACTTCGGACCTTTTTTTTTTTTTTTTTCCCATCTGGAAATCTGGAAGACAGTGATGTCCCCACGGCACAGGGCATGGAGGGAGGGAAACCCTAGTGCAGCTGGGAAGAGATGCCTCTGGGCACATGTGGGCAGCCACAGCTAAGTGCCAAAACTTAGCTGTTGTGCAGAGTCACAAGTAGGTGTGGCAGAGTGGGTCACTCTTCAGATCTCCCATGGGTTTTCACCCCAACTAAGAAGTATCTAAATGAACTGAATCCCACCTCAGTCTTCACCTGCCTCTGTGGAGGTGGCCACAGCAGCACCATCATCTTTACACCTCTCTCCAGATTACAGATCTTCAAAACTCCTTATCAGTTGAGATCTGATACAGATGCACCCTAATATAATTACGCTTCTGCTAGGAGTGTTGGCCTATCAGTTTTCCAGCACAACCTTCACACCCTAAAATTTAATGTGGCAGTGAGGATCAGTAAGATCCTGTCAGGACCCCTGATCTGAGCAGCCCCCCCTCCCCCCCTTCCCTGGGAAGCGTGTCAGAAAGCATGGTCCAGGTCTAAGAGAGCTTAGCTGGAAAGGACCCTTTCCCATCACACTACAGTGTTGAGATGCTCACCAAAGGTGAGGAGGAGTTTGGCTCAGGTTCCAACTCTTTCTTAAGTGATTTGTGATCCCCTAACCACAGGTCTTGATGGGTCTTTTTGTGCCTTTTTTAAAAGCTGTTTTACTTTTCATAGCCTAATTAATTAGACATTGCTGAGGGAGGGAAGGAGGCAGCCACTAGAGAAGCAGTGCCTTTAGGTGGTTTTTCTATCTGCATGGGGAATGCCCTAATTCAGTAATCTTCATTCTGCTTTGATTTCTGCACCCCCAAAATATTTCCCTGCAGAAGTGGGGCTTCTTGAAAAACAATCTATATGCAATCAGCTTTGCAGACCTTGAATTTCTTCATCCCCTTTCACAGATCGCTCCATGCATATGTGAACTGAAAGACAGTGCTAACCTGCATGACGAGCTCACTATTGCTCTCCTTTTCTACTTCAACACACAATTAGCCCCAGCTTCTCCTAGAAGGACCTCAGAGATCCTATCCCAAAGCTGAGGTTGAGACATGTTGGAGAAGCTCCTCATTTCAATCGAACCAGACAAAGAAGGGCCTTTTGTTGTTGTTTGGTTTTGTGTCCGTTGCCTGTGCCAAGTGGGTAAATGGGCAAAGAGTATGTTTGGGAGACACAGTGAGAGAGCGGGCTGAGTAGTTCACACTGGTACCTGGCTCATCCTGTCAGTGTTACGAGATTCTTGGTTGTGATTTCTCCACGTCCGGCACTATCACCTCCAGCACTGTTTCCCCGGCGCTCCTGTAGCTGAGGTTTGGCTCAGCCCCTTCTGCCAAGCACCAGCCCGACACCCTGTCCCGTCTCCGGCGTTAGGCCCGGCAGCGAGGGAAGCCACGGTCGCGGAGCTCCACCTAGTGCCGGCCCCGGCGGAGGGACACGGGCCGCGGTCTCCCGGGGACATCCCATCCCAGGGGCATCCCGGGGAAGTCTCCTCGGGACCGGGCTGCAAGCTCCGAGGTGTGCTTTGTCAGGGGAAAAGGAAAGAAAATTAGGGCCGATTTCTCAATGCATTTTGCCTTTCAGTTTGGCTCGTCAAATATTTCTTTCTTGTTCTTTCTTTCTGCTAACAAGGATAGTACGCTGTCCTTTGCCATACAGCACTTTTAACTGACCTCAACCCCTCCTGTTCCTCTTCTTCCCGGCTTAATGATTACCGAATCTTTGTCAGTCTCTGCCTAACTTAATGCATCCAGCTTAGACTAATGGCATCTCTGATGGAGGTCTTCAAACAAGCCTAACTCTCTCACTACAGGGGGAATTTAGCACTTTCTCAGAGAACCTGGTCCCGGAGTCACAGTCTGTATCCTAACAGGAAAATGTGGGCATTTTCCTTCAAAACTCATGAAATTGCTCCTTAAACAGCACTGGCTGTGGCTCTGCGCAAACCTCGGGAACGGACCAGCACTTCGGTAAGTTGGAAGCATGCTGGTAAGGAAATGTACTCCTGAAAAATACTACTTTTTCACTGAAGACCTCCTGTAGCTTTGTTGCATTCCTCTCTGCTGTATGGAGCAGCAGATGCACAACCTTCCATGTGTCCAGCCCTTACAGGGGGGTCTCTCTCCCCGATCGTACCTCCTCACAGAGCGCCTAGTTGCCTGAGCTGCTTTTCACATGTGCATCATGAAGAGTCTGTGTTAGCTCCAAGGTTCTCTACTTGCCTTTACATTCCAAGGTCTCAGCTCAGTAGTGATGATGTGGTCAGGTATCTGTCCATTCCTTTTTTTAATCTTGTGGAAAACCATTTGACACAGTTCCCTGGTATGTTTTAAAGCACATGGGATTTCCATCTGCTCCTCTGTGATCGAGTTCACATCTGCTTAGTTTCCAGGGCAAATGGAAACTGGATGCAACCAGTTCAGTGTTAAGCTGCTCTAGCTCTGAAGGCTGAAAACTCCTGTCTGCAGAAGACACTTAACTCCCACTTTCCAGTCAGTGCTAGCTGTGTGTTAACAGTGCTGAACAGTGTAATCTCCTTGCTGAATACATTGAAACTGTGGTATGAGTATATTAACATTCTTCTATAGTTTCCAGAAAATGCAAAGTTAAAGTTTTATTTCCATCTTTATATTTCCAAATTATTCTTCAGCAGTTTATATCTGATTTAAAAAAAAAAAATAAAATTCCTTGCTTTCAACAATGTTAACAAAAAATATACAAACAATATTTGCTGTGTTATAACATTAATTATTTTCAGACAATGTTAGTAAAAGCAACTCATTTTATGTAATAGTTATTCTATCCAAACAGTTATTAATTTACAATACTTGCCACTGGAAATCCTAATTGCAGTTATCACCTTGTAAAACATACAAAGAAGAAAAATATTAACTAGTATATTCTCATCTTGATTCACTGTCATGTAGACAAATGTATCCCATTAGTCATTATGAAAGCCACATTTACAAATCCCCAAACCTCATCATAAAAATAATGTGTTTTTTATCTCTATTAAAAACTCATCAAACCTCTGGTTATTGTCCTGGGATGCTGGGAGGAAGTTAAAGACACATATTCTCATTTTATTGCAGTAGGATTTCTACAGCCAGTATGACTTCTGGGAATTCAGAGTGATGATACTACACTCTTAAATTGCTATAGAAGATAATTTCCTTAAAATTAAACATTTTTCTTTCACAAAGTCCACATAATAGAATTAGCTATAACTCAGTCAAGTGAGTTACAGAGACTGCCACCTGGATTTTCTAGACCAAGGAGGCAGAAGGTCATCTCAAACTATCACTCCTCCTGCTTATTTTAAGTAGAAAGGAATAATTCACTGTAAATGCATAATTCTCATCAGGCCATGCAGAATGTAGTAACCAGGATGACCAGTGACAACCCAAGCACCTAAAGCTTGATGAAATGAACTCACCTGAACTTGACACCTATCAGGAACTTCACAGCATTGAGATATTCAGGATAGAAGAGTTATACACAAACAAGCTTATAGTTCCTTGTAAAAAAACCCCAACAAACAACAACAAAACAACAACAAAAAAAATGCTGGTATTAAAAAACTTGAGTATCCAAAACTGGCTACTCCAATGACCTTTTTTCCCAATTCTCATTGACATCTGGAGAGGAAGATGTGAGTAGCACTGCTGGAAATCACACCAGTTGTCTCTAGGTGCATAAGCTGTGCTTGTAAACATTGACTAAAAACCCTTAGATTTTCTTGTGTTTGCTAGCAATATGGAGAGAACCGTCTGAATTCAACACATTGATTAGACACTATTTACATAAAAACAGGAAAAGAGACAGCCAGTTATAGAGAGAGAGCAAAAAGACCATTGTTTCTCTCTTGTGATAGACATGGTCGCTGAGTTTCAAGAAATGTGTCTTCTCCTCAGAGGAACATCAGTATGGACTGGCCCATAAGAAATGTGCATAGAGCAGCAGTTGGTAACATTTTGTATTCTTAGGGATGATATGCATAATTTATGCTACATGGAGTCTATGAAAATATTGAGATAAAATACATTACCCAGGTTATATTTCAACCTGAGAGTCTTCATGCTGGAGCACAGTCAGGGATAGCAGAGATTCCTCATCCCTGCTTACATGTGGTTTGGTTTTAATGCTGGAATTGCATGTAGAAACATTTTTCTTCATATTCTGGTATACCTAGAATTGGAAGAGGAGATAAAACATATCTTCTGTTGATAATTATTGTACCTGGAAAACTGTTTTTTTTTTTCCCATGTGGAACAGTCACTTTTAAGGTACAGCCCACCTTCTCTTGAGGGAGAATCACACTCGTCTCTGACAGTTTACTTCTCACTGACTCCAGAAGGAGTCCAGACAACTGCCTAGGTGAAGTGGGTCTTATCCAGACAGAGTTGGATTGAGGAAGGGCACTGGATTTCAATGGAGGATTTTTTTCCTAGGTACTTCAACGTTTTGAAGTTGCTCATTTGTTTGCCTCTAGGCTTGGCAGTTTCTGTCAGGCTAAAAGCCTGCAGAGAGGCTCAAGGCTGCAAAGGCAAGAGTCATTCATAGCTCCCCATGTCCCAAAAGGCTCATAATGACATTTCACTGGGAAATAGTATGCCTAGCCCAGAGTGGAAAACCAGGTAGGATTTTTTGTTTGTTTGTTTTGAAAGGAGTTACTTATCACTCCCGAGAAAGAGGTCACAGTCTGGAAAGGATGAAATATCACTTCCTCAGATCCTGTTTATTATTTTGACCTTTGAGAATGACATAACACCCTCTGTCTGTGAGGACATGGTAGCATGTACTTATGGTGGCACCACATGAGATCCCTGGCAGAGAGCCCAGGCTCAGCTCCTCTCCCATGGCAGCTATCAGAATCACTGAAGCCAACTGCACTGGCTCCTCTACAGGAGAATCTTATTCCCATAGCACAGGCTGAGAGATTTCAGCCTTCCAGAGTCCTACCAGAGTGGTAGAACAGTGGAATAGACTCCCCAGGGAGGTGGTTGAGGCCCCATCCCTGGAGATATTCAAGGTGAGATTGGACAAGTCTCTGAGCAGCCTGGTCTAGTTGAGGGTGTCCCTGCTCCCTGCAGGGAGGCTGCACTAGATGACCTTCGGATGTCCTTTCCAGCCCTAACCATTCTATGATTCTAAGACTATTTCTCAGGTCATTGTGATCTATGGGGCTACACACACACACACACACAAAAGAACCATTTTTCTTCTTTCGGTGTTTACTTACTGCTCCTTCTACCTCAGACAGCTGACAGGCAAGAGAAGAAACCAGCCAAGAAAAAGAGGGTCTTTTTCTGGAGTCAAGGGCCCAACAGGACTGCATCACATGATAGCTGCAGGAGCAAAGAGGTGGTACAGAATACACATTAGCTGTTGGAGTCCCTGTAAACAGCTACATGGAAGAGCAGAATTTGGATGGGAATCATGGGGCAGCAGAATGATTTTAGAGAAAGAAGCCAGATTTAGTGTGTTGCATCAGAGTAAAAGATACATAATGATGAGGAAAAATGGTGAAGAACATGGCTTTACCAGAGTCCTTAGGAAAGTACTCCTCATGGGATTGCAGCCAAGATTTCACCCTGGTTCATATGTACTGGCATGCTAATCTTGTTTTCCAGCTTCCATATAGAAAATGATAAGAAGGCAATTCCTGTCTGTCTCCAGGGCTGAACCTGCTCCTTGTGGACTATGTAGTCTTGAGGACACTTTTCTCATTGTCTTCTCATATAATTTGATGTAATACAAATCTTTCTGAAGTTTAAATACCACCTTGGAGATCTTACAGGTTCATCAAGGACCAGTGCAGTGCCTAATTACTAAAGTCCCTTGCAAACTTACTATGTCAATATGTTCCCTGATATTTATAAGATCCACGGCTATGTTTCATGGATTAATCTGTCAAATTCACCAGTACCTTTAATGTCCTTACAGTCTTTACATGGAGAAGATAAGAACAGTATAGTGCCATAATAAGGCACTGAGTCCCTTGACCGTATATGAAATGCAAGAAGAGTTCAGACAGCCCAAAGTCCTTCTCTTTCCTTTATGCTCCAGTACTTGCACTTCTCCATCACCTTCTCCTGTCCCCTGGGGTCCATCTCTAGACAGAGTATACACCCAGGCACAGAGGAACAGGCTGAAAATCATGTACTGAAAGCACAGGAATAGCTCCTGCTGACTCTTCATTAGAAGAGTTTTTCTCTAAGATCTCTAGACTTTTGGAACTGCGTCAGACATGCTAAAGCTTAATAATAATAATAATAAATCACAAAATATTTAATTAATATTCAAAATGAATATGCTAAAATATAGCTTTTGCAAATAGAAAAAAAAATAGATTAAGAGGTTTGTGATCTGGGAATAAGAAGCTCCCTGGGAAATGAAGACACAATTAAATAAAAATAATAAATTAGTCATTTCAAACACACATAAAATTTAGTGTTGATCACTTCTACTTTAGGACAAGCCTTGCATGTTCAAGCAACCCATTTTAGAGTTAGATGAAGATCTCACCTTCTGCAGCTTTTTTTGAGTAAGGTTCAGTGTACAGTAAATAAAAGCCACACAAGCAGTGACCTAGTAAATATAAATTCCCATGCTGTGCATCATCAAGGAAATACACTTACACATCTTTTGTGGCATAATACGGTCTGTCCATTTTAAACCCACTTTGTATTAATTTGTAGAAGTTTGTATCAACCTGAATACCAGGGTAGGGATTTACACCTGTGGAAAATATTGGAGAATATATGTTAGTTCAGAAGCTGCGAAAACCAAATACTGATTTTTTGTTGTGTTACAGAACATACCCAAAGAGAATATTTCCCATAGTAATATTCCATAAGACCAGACATCACTCTTCATTGTGTATGTCCTCTCAAATAAGCTTTCAGGAGCCATCCACTTAACTGGTAAACGAGCCTGTACACACAAGGAGAAAAGGAGACCAGGCCATACTGTCACACAGGCATTCTAGATGACTAATTGCAGTCCTCATTGCTTGAGTAGGATCAATTCATGCATGTTTGCTATGTGAAAAGCTGAGCCTCGATTAGTGGCCTCTTTAAATTTCCCTTAAAGAAATAAATAAGCACATCTGAGAAGCCAATTATTCTCATCCTTTCCAGATGACTATTGAGGAGAAAAGCTCAGGACTGGAATAACCTTCTTTCCCCCTCTGACTTCCAGAATGAGTAGTTTAGATGGAGATGTCTACTCAATGCTACTTCATATAGCTGTAGGATCTGGTGTACCCCCACACGTACACTATTGTCCCTATGCTGTTATTGTCCACAACACTAAACAACTCCCATTGCTTTCCATAAAAGGATTTAAATGTTCTTTAGAAAGCACATGGGCACCATCTCATTTATAGTACTAGCTTGATTAGGTTAATTATAAGCTAAGAATATGAATTTGCCAAAGGCAGGAAAAAGTGAGTTTTCTGCACTGTCTGTACAGGTATCTATAAATCTAGCAAGGAATTGGAAAATTAAAATAGTCACTTTTTTTATTCTTTATAATTCTTACAATGGTATGAAAAACAGAGAAGCTTACATTGCCCCTGACAATGTAGTTGGAGTCGTTCACTACATCTCTGGCAAGGCCAAAGTCACATATTTTCACCACTTTTCCATGAGTCACAAGTATATTCCGGGCAGCAAGGTCTCTGTGAATGCACTTAGAAGGAAAGGGAGAGTTAATGCTCTGAAACATTCGATATCAGGAGACAATTCCCTTTTCTCACACAGAGCTCTCTGAATTGCTGCCTCTTTCCACTAGAAGGATTTGGAGAATGAGCAAGCTGGACAGTTCCTGGTAGCTTGTGACAAAAGACAGTGCCAGAGCAGGCACAAGTGTGAAGGCACTTCTTACTGGATGCCATGTGTAATATTGCAATCCAGTCTTTGCCACAAAGCTGTGGAAGGAGGTATAGTTCAAGCCTGACACTGTGGCTCTGCTCCTCAGTATGCCTTTTACAGACTGATTAACTTCTGCTGTCTTTTCTATCTGAACAGTTTATTACCCTTCACCATACCGATTTGGACTCAAGAAACTGCATTCCTTTGGCAACTTGATAAGAGAAGCAGAGAAGGTCTTCAAAAGTGAGCACATTAAAATCCTCTTCTTCATCCATTTGCCTGCTTGAATGTTTAATTTTATCTGTAAAAAAAAAAAGTAGGAGTACAAATTTTTTGGCCTTTCTCACTCTCTGATTAATTCTACTGACTGTTATAAAGATTTTAATGTGCTCCTACCAAGAACAACAACACAAAAAGAATCCTTCTTTTGTATCCTTTGCTCAGACAAAGAATAAAAAAAAAGGATCTTTTCATGCTCAAGTACTATGTATAGCATGACAAGAAACATAAGCCTCTGGTCTTAAGTGTTGTTGAATCCTTCTCCAGAAAAAATTCTGCCAGGAGGGAAGAAATACTTATAGTAGAAAGTGGTCTCCCATGTGACTGAATCTAGTCTGGTAAGTTCAGTAATGTAATAGATGCAATAACAGAATTACTAGAGGTAAACACAATTAATACCTTACCTTCCTCAGAATACAGCACAGTCCCATTTGATCCGGATGTCACATTCATGTTTTGACTTGTTTGTGTGATTTCAAATTCATCGTCTCTGCACAGAGCCATATTCACACTGTACTTCAGATGAGTTCCCTTCCTGGAGTGGGTGACACATTTTCAAAGGTTACACACAGTGGATCACATCATCTTTCATACATAAACTGTTTTGCAGTGAAAAAGCATGATTATTGCTACTAAGAACCTAGGCACCAACATAAGTCTTGTCAAAACTGAAAGAGAAATGAGGGATTGTTTGTCTTTTGTAGTACAGTGGGAAGGTCATAAGGAGAATCAAATCTCAGCTCCTCCCAAGGCACTACTGATTGAGCTATGTGAGGGTACATTCTCAATAATTCAGTAATTTCACCAGTTCATAGATGAGAATGTGTCTTACAAAGAGGCATTAGCTTTATAAACTGATGCAGAATTCTTTACCTGGAATTTTGGTCCAAATGGATATTGTGGTAAAAGCTGAAGTTGTGTTGTTTAAAAATATCCATCAATGTCCAATGAAACTTTTCTCTCTTGCTCCTTAAGTAGTTCAGAAGGTCACCATAGCAACAGTATTCAAATATCAAGTAGATTGGTCCTGAAACAGTTGAAAATGTAAATGCCTTCTGCTATCTATAGCACTATCCCTGTTAAAGACCTAATGATACCTCATCTTTTCCTAGGACTAATCTGTATTAAATGTCCCAAGCATCTTCCCTTCCTGGGTAGTTATCCCTTACTGATGGGCAGGTAGTGTTTACTGACTGCATTTACTGACTGCATTGTCCCTTTGGAAAGTACCTATAGCTGAGAAGAACCCCATGGTGGATTGCAAACCCTTGTGAAGGCACAAAGATCCTTCCCCACATCAAAAGGCACTGGGAAGGACAGCACCAGCTATAAAGAGGCAACTTGTTTTCTAAACCATACATGATTCAAGTAAAAGATGACCTCTGCTAATTACCTTGGTGGCATAAATTGGTATAATTTAATCTGTGTCCCTTAATTTATCTTCACCTCCTTCATACTCTAGAAATATCCTTTTGTTTTCATGAAGGTCAACTGAAACCGAAGTTTGCTGAGAGGATCTATAGAGGAAAAGTCCTTACAAGGGGATATGCTTGAGTGGAGCACTGGTCAGGCCATTTTCTCAAGAAAAAAAGTACCTCCAATTCCAGACCAGGCAAGCTTGGAGGACAGCCATGACAAGCCACTAGGATCAGGTTGGATTGCCCTGGTAGATTTCAGAGTGGTTACACATCACAAAGTCTTACACTGGAATCACCACTTCTGGCTCAGAAAGACTAAACATGGATTTGTGGACAATTCTGTCAGAAGGGCCCTGTCAAGTAAGGTAGGGCACACTGTCAAAAGCCTGTAAAATTTCTCAGAGAATGGATGTGGAAGTCTTGAGAGTCATGCAAATGCTTCTGAACATGGGATTTCGGTAAGTCTGGAAGTGTCCCTGCACTATCCAACCAGACTAAGCATGTCTTCCATGCAACTCTCTTGCCTAAACCATCACATTTTGATGAATTTTCCAGAACACAGTGACAGCCTGTGCATTTTCAGATCAGTTAAAGACATCACAAACAATCTAATGCTTTCCCCTTATGCCTCAAATATCTTTGTATGACAATATTGCTGTTGATGCAGACTGGGGAAACAAGAGTTAACTGTTCTCTTTGGTTTTTCAGACAATAATTGTCCATGGCAGAAAATCTGTCAATTTATTAGTGGTAGATGTAAAACCCTGCCCTTTCCCCAAGGTGATCTTTTCCTTAGCCTCTCTCCACCTGTTGAACTGGTCAGAGAGGGAGTCCTTTGGGACAGGAATTCCTGTGTACAATCCCTCAATGATATCACAAGTCATACAATAATTAATCACCATTACTTCAACTTCAACTTCGTTGGTTGGTGAGCAATATGAAAAAAAAACCCAAACAATTCAACCAACCAATCAACAAATGTTTTATGTGAACAGAATAATGTAGATATAAAAGTGCTGTGCATCCAGTAAGTTCTCCTTTTTTTCTTAAAGAACTGGTCTGTGTCAGTGCCATCACTGCTGTAACAGGAAAAACTCTTCTAGAGAAGGACTGTTGTATCACTTCACGAAAGTAAAATTACAAAGGACTCATTTCTTACACTTGCATGGCCTTAACTTTGCTTTCAGTTAATTTTGTTTTGGGAACAGTGATAAGCATCAAAATTTGCCGGGTGAAGAGGCACTAGGAATTGATTTATTGTGGCTGGGCTCTTTTTAATACTGTTTTAAATGATTTTTTTTTCATACTCTTTTCTGTTTGGGTGTCTTCATTAGTCTGGAGATTTTAATTGGTATATTTCTACAATTGCAAGTTACCTGACACAGTACAAGCTCCTAGTAAGTTCACAATATTTTCATGGCTTCCAATGTGAGTCATCATTTTCAGCTCAGACATTAGAGCATCTTTTTCTGAAGCATCAGGTTTTTCTGTAAAAATAATAACATAGATCTGTAAATCTCTGGCAAAGAAATAAAAATGTAAGTGGTTGTGATGCTTTGTCATGTGCAAATCTTAATTTCAAATTAATTGGACTGACAGTATATTTGTGAACATCCTACAAAATTGTTGCACAGTATAAAAAATGTGGAAAACAAATGTGCATGAGAGTGCAGATCATTTGCATGTGTGGAAAAGCAGTCATAAAATCACAGAATCACAGAATTATCATGGTTGGAAAGGACCTCCTAGATCACCAAGTCCAACCATACCTACAAGAACAAAAAACACCTAAATACCTGACCATTAGAAGAAAAAAGCGAACAGATAAGCAAAAACCAAAAAAAAAAAAACCCACCCAAAACCCCCCCCACCAAACACAATGCCCTACATTCCTGTTCTTAGAGCATGTAGTTTGTTCATATTTCTCATTCTTTGTCTGACAAGGAATGACAGCAGTGTATTAAAGTGTTGATAATCACAGAAAAAATGTCAGTCAACCCTGTTGGATGGAAATTCTAGGAGAAAAAAAAATCTTACCATTCATATGGCATACAACTAGTTGCAATCCAATAACTAAGGCCACCCTGTGTTTCAGTAATATCTTGTTTTTCAGCAAGTATTTGGTCCTCATGATCTCAGTGAATATGAGACATAAACCAAAAAGATCAAGTTGAACTTTCATAAAGACAACTGCAAAGCAGAGGACCAAGAAAGTGTAAAGCTGATGCACCTATGCAAATAGGGGATGAAGAGCTGGGTGGCAGTGCTGGCAGGAAGGGACTGCGTGGGCACACAGGTGACAGGATGCTGGTGCTTCTGCCAGTATGAAGAACTCATCCTGTTATGTATCAACAGAGTTATGGTACTTGGGACCTGGTGAGACAGCCCCACACCTCTGCTTGCTGCCAGCGAGGCTTGCTTCTGGTTACTGCTTTTATTAGGGGTCAAGATAGCTGGAAGAGGGGTCAGAGCAAAGCAGTAAGGAGGATTAAGGGTTTAAAAAGCCTGATCCATGAGGAGGGATGCAAAGAAACTGCTTTTATGTCATTAAAAAGAAAAGACTACTGGAAGATGTGCTGGAAGTTTTGCAAACAAGATAGCCCAGATGGAGGAGATGAAGGGATTGCAACAGCTAGACAGCACCACAAGAAGTGCTCTTCCTGCAAAGGCCACAGAGTCACCACTGTGACCAGAAGGCTAATCTGCACCATGAATTAGCATTCATCCTCCCTAAAGCAGAGCAGCTCCATACTTACCCACAAAGAACAGATCTGTGGTGTTCAGGACAAAATGCAACACAGTGAAGGAAGAAGGCACTTCAGCAATATCTAAGTTGAAACTGGATTTTGAAAACAAGCATTTGTAAAATGTGCCTTCTAGAAGTCTGTATGTAAAGGAATTTATTCCAGCACTGCTTCTGCTTTGGAGCTGCCAGAACACTTCACTGCTTGCAAAAAACACCCAGAGTTTATCATACCTTTTAGCATTTTGACTGCAACCTGGACTGAATCTTCTGCATTGTTAATTCCATAAGCTGTTGCATTCACCACTTTCCCAAAAGCCCCAGAACCGAGGACCTGTCCTACAAAAAACAATATGCCAATATTATCTGAAGCTGTTACAGCAGAGGCTACTACTCCAGCATTGTGATTTGCCTTGTGGACTGCTCACCAAATTCCAGATTTTCCCTGGGAAATTCCCATTTGATATCATACTCGAATTCTCGGAAGTCAATGTAGATATACTCATTATCCAGTGGGCCTACTATCTGTATCATTTGCAACTGGCTTTCATATCTAAATTGCTTTGGAAGGAGAAAAAAAAAAAAAAAGTGGAATAAGTCATAAGAAAAAGAAACAGTCTAGTAGGAACAAAAGAAGGGGCAGGTATTCATGTTTGCTTTTACCTTTTTGTATTTGTGAAAAGTGAACACTAAGAAAAATGTGATCAATAGGAGCAAAAATCCAACAGAGACATAGAACACAGCATTGTCCGGAGGGGAAGAAACAGCTCCTGCAACTTTAAGACATACATATTACTGCCTCCTGAATCAGAGCTTTGTGTACAGCTAAAGATGAAAGGAGAAGCCATGGTAGCTTTGTCAGTTCTGTCAGTCTGTAGTCCTCTTATGCCTGAGCCTCCTCTGCACGACAAATGGGATGGAGCCACGTGCAAAGCAAGGAACTGGGCAGAAGGCATTAATTGATGGGCAGTTTTGACATTACTTTTCATTCTCCCAAAATGCCACACCAATTAATAAATCTAAGTGCATGGAGATGTTGGTATGATCCAGGGGTTGGGCTTTGTGAGCATAAATAGGAATAAGCAACTATTCATTGAGTCTCCATCCTCTCTCCCTGTGCCTCCCTAACGTACATTAGGTACTGAAAAACCAGTTAACAAGTCAAAATCGTATTATAAGGGGTTGGTGGATAGGTCAGTGCTTGTCCTCATATTCTGGTAGTTTCTGAGAGTGTAAACATGATGCTTAATATATATTGTAATTTCAACATAAAAGCTGAACCAGCATCAGTGGTCAGCTTTTGTCAACTGTAATCAAAATCGCCAAACACTTTCTTTGTCTATGACAGGATATCTCTATTGCAAATATCTGCGTGCTTCAAAACACTTCTCAGGTGCAACAGCATGTTCCTATAACTGAAATATTTTACCCTATGGGATGGATATGCTGCAAACAAGTATAAAGCGCACAGGCTAAAAATCATATCAACTTTCTTGTTCAACAAGGAAAGAGTTTCTCAATGTCCCATATGAGAAGAGAGACTGCACAGTGGTTCCCAAACCAGGGCTTAGCCTTCTGCCACCTGCCTACAGCAGTTTAAGAAGGTCTCTCCCTTGCCCCTGCTTCCCAGACAAGGACAGTCCTTTTAGTAGGGCTGTTGGCTCAGTCATGCACAATGACCTCCATGGGGTGAGGAGAGATCTCATGGGCTTTTTTTGGCAGCACAGCAGTGATCTTCAGAAGCAGAACAAGAGCCAAAGCTTGCCACCAGCTACTAAAGTGGCTTCAGCTCTTCCCAAACTTGATGCCTTCAGGATTCACATAGGGGTTACAATAAGAAATAAAAAAGCAGATCCAACTATTGCTGCTTCTCCATCCTGCACCTCCCATTCATTTGACATTTATGCTAATTTTAATGAGAAAGGCCCCTGCTTTGGGACCAGGCAAAAGAGACATCTATCTCCCACTCAATCACTATCTCCCAAACTGCTCTTGTGTTTTACTTGCAACACCACTGCACAGTCAGATATTTAGTCAGATAAAAAATACTGCAAGTTCTATCATGCCAGTTTTAATTGAGAAAACCTGTGCTAAAACATTGTTTTATGGTACCTGGCAGGTTAAAGAAACTCTTTTTGCAGGCTGAACCAGCAGAATTGTTTGCACAACATTCAACGGAGAAGGTTGTTGTGGTTTCCTTCACATCTAAAATACTGGTTGAAATCCATGACCCCAGGGATCTCCTCTCTGGCATGAAATTGTGAATCCCCTCAGTGATTTCTTCTGTACAGCTGAAAAAGGAAGCAGACCAGTTTTGATTTTTGGCTTACAGTGGCATTTTCCAGGGCAGAAGGCGGGATGCTTCAAAACACGTCTTATGTCTGTATTGAAAGGGAGGGAAAGAGGGAAGAGTAGTGGGTTGTTTATTTGTCACTGTTAGATTAAGGCTTCAGAGCAGTTGCCAGATGGACATTGCAGGGTCAACAGAGGGTGAACTGGGTTCTCTGCCTCCTATGGTAGGCCCAGTCCCAGTCTCCATCTCTACCCTGGCAGGGAACTTGGCAAGTACCACCGATTTCACAACTGACATGACATACACACACACACACACACACCCCACTGCATCTATTGCCACAGGTTTCACCTTTACCTCAAACATTCCAACCACCGAGAAACTCCAAATAAGCTACTACTAAAAAAATTAATACAAAATGAACCCACAGTAGAAGTGCTAACTCCTTTCCCTGAAGGTATGTGATTCCAACCATCCACCCTGTAATAATAACTTATTTAGAACATGATATGTCGAAATAAGGAACCTTATACTTGAGGGAAAGGAAGCAAGCCCACACAGAGGCAATTTTGACTTTTAGCTTTTCTATCGTTCATCAGTTTACTGCCTAATTTGCTGTCCACAGAAATAAATGAGGAAGTAAGTAAATGCATAAAATTTATTCAGCCCTACACATAGTACTAACTTCTGCATGTGGAAGTTCTTAAAGAAAGAAATGTCAAAGCATTTTCTTTCTAGAAAGATGCTTTAAGGAGTATTTTAAACTCACTAGTTGTATGGTTTATTTCCTCCTCCATTTCTGAATTGATGGTAGAAAGCCTTTTCAGAGGTATGGATGAGAAAATGGTCCAGATAATTTTTGTAATATCTACTTAAAATATCAGATAATTTAACCCAATACTCTTCTGCACTGTTGGACTATCAGTTCTTTGGCATATCTAAAATAAAAAACTGCAGAGTTCATAAAACAGCTCAAAGCTGTTTCAGCAACTCCTGACATTTCAGGGCCTGACTTATTGCCCTAAATAAATAGAGGAAATTGAAACACTCACACTAACTGTGCTGGAAACACTCTCCCTGATTACTGGCTTTGGTAATAGGTCACCAGCTGTATTAACCAAAGTTTAACTAGTCCACACTAAGCAATGCATTTTCTGAATCTTGACAGGGCAAGAGAAAAAACTTCTGCAGGACTCTGTACCTACCTAACTGTTGATATAAACCAGGTTTATTTCAGTATAAAAAACCTGAAATACAGATCTTTATAGACTTCACTTAATATCAGTAAAGAAATAGAAAACTTTCCCAGTTTTTAGTGATCCATTTCCTCTGGACTGGGTCACCAGTCCATGATCACCATGTCCCCTCGTACATGTGGATGAGGATGCATTTTATTTACACATAGTTTATTACAGGACAGTCTTAGTTTAACCAAGGACAGCTTAGACGTGATCTTTGCAATGAATAAAAAAGAGGGAAAATTCTTTACTTAGATGAATTCAGTTCAGGACAGTTCCTCCAAACCCAGGATGAGGCAGGGTAACTCTCAGAGACGCAGGAGATGTGCTTGAACCACTGCATCGTTACTTCAGGCTTTCCTGCAACAAGATAATGCTAGATAATTTCTGCCAGCACATCAGTGACCAATTCCTTTATGTTTAGGTGGCAACACTACATCTGCCAAGACCAAGGTATGTTTCTGTGTTTTCAAAATAAGCCACCCACATGTTTCTGTGGAAACGGGGTGCAGCCCTCAGCTCACCTCCTTCCTCCAGCCCCATACCTGGGTTCTGTTGGACAGCAGTGTGGGCAAGGCAAGAGGAGCAGCCACTTCTCTGTACAGGCACAGCCAGACCAAAAGAATGGCAAAGCTGAAATTAGAAGTCTTGACTTCTGCTTTTATGACTTGGAGCAAGCATTCAGCCCTAGGACTCCCCTGACACTCCAGTTCTGGGTGTCCAGCTCGTACAAAATGAATACAAAGGATCCCTTTATAAATAATATATAACAAATAATGATCCCTAACCTACAGGAAGGGTGAGATGCTGAAGTCGTGGCAGAACTGAACTAACAGAGAGCAACAGGCAAGACTGTGCACATGTGCAAACTGTGGGCTGGGGTATAAGATGCACTGCAGCCCTAACATATATGTCATGAACCAAAGGGTTAACTGAATTAACTCACAAATGCCATTAGGAAAAATTATGTAAACACATTATAGAAAGCTAACATCTAATGTGGATGTGTTCCCTCTCACTGTGTATCTCATGTGGTCTCTACAGCAGTCACACAGGGTTAGAGTATAGATAATGCATTTTACACAATTCCCAGGCTTTGTGGTTTTCTTAAGAAGTATTATTTTTTTCAGTATATGACTAATTTCTCACATTCCGTCCTCTCTGTTTATGGCAGACTAAAGGGAAGAGAAAAAAATAATAACTTCCTCCTCCCTCCTCTGTTCTCCATCCCTCTCCAACACAAGAAACACAACCCACAATGAACCAGCATCCTTCTCTGACCTAATGCCTGAATTTCAGTAGTGCAGCACAATCACATCTTTACACAGTGCTCCTCCATTTTTAACAATAAATCTAAGTAAAAAAAAAAAAATAAAAAAATAAAAGGAATACCAGGGCAAAAGCAAAAGTAACATATTAGCTCAAGTATCTGGGATTTTGTCAAATCTTCATTGGGACCATTTTCTCACTTACTTCTCACATACAGAGTAAATTTTTTTGTCACCACTGTATCATCATTTTCAGCATGAAAAACATATATCCCGGACTGGTGCTGATGGTTGCAGAACTTTGATGAAATGCTGTGGAGCAATGAAAAAAGGGTGAAAAGAACAAAAGGCTGACTTGAAATATATTTTAAATGCAATCAAGAGCCACATATATGTTTGAAACAATTCAACATCTTCTAATGAGGAGACCAAACGAAATTATTATCATTAGAGAATATAAATACCAGAATGTAACTGTTTTGATAAGAGGATTTTTTTTTTTTTCCTGCCATATTGGTTTCATTCTGCATTTTTTCTCATGGTTACTGGAGTGCATATGGTCTGTCAGCCTGTGATTTAGTTACTAATCTTTTGGAAGACAAGGTATGTAATATAGCACATCCTGGCACAGATGCTAAGACTAGCAAACAATCAAACTCTTCTCCAAAGGATTTTGATTAGACCTCCTAGCTGATATGATGAACAGTATTAGGAAATAACAATGACAGGTAGGACCATACGAGATAAACCTCTCCAAAAGAAAAGATCTGATGAAAACTCAGAAACGACATCATCATCATTGGAAATTGTGAGTGAGACAAAGCACTAACCATCCAGGTATTTCTGCAGGAGGAAGGCCAGCCTTTTACTAACTCCTATGGTGATGGCAGCAAATCAAGATCCAAACCATGCAGGAAATGGCCTGTGGCAATGGAAATGGTGAGGGAGGGCTTTAACAAGTCCCTGAGCAGAAGCTAACAATGGAGTACTGCAGAGATATAAGGATTCCTGCAAAACTGACCTGTTGAGTCACTGCTTTATGGGACATGAGATGATGCAAGGAGAAAGGAATATACCATCTGACAGATGGCATCCTATTTCTGTCCTTTTGACTTCATTATTTTTGTCAGGGCTATTGTCATATTTAAGTACCAGCTATTGCAACTCACCAATTTTAGAATAATACTTAACAAAATCTCTTCTTAGGTTTAGTTGTTGGCATTTTGGAGGTACATGTTTTAGCTGACTGCTTAAATGGAAAACTGGGTAGGAGGTTCTCAGAACTTCAGTGGTAGAGGCAAGAAGGAATATAATGGAGGTAAGCAGACAAAAAAACAGAGCATGTACCAGTAATTTGCAAAGTAAGATATTGGTAATGAGCTTGGAACAAGAAATCTAGACAACTAAAATTGGGATGTTTCTCATTAATCGAGATAGAAACAAATGAACTAAGAGACCAACTATGAACCTGTGATTCTAACACAAGAAAACTCACAATGAAGCCATTGTCAAGTTTGCCTTCTGACTAAAGTAACACCTCCATACAATTATTGATTTCTAATATCTTAATCTGAATCAGACCCCTTTTAAGCTGCCTCAAAATGGATACTGAAGGCAGGAAAAATGACAAATTGTTTGCTGCTTTTGAAATCCTAAGTCTGAAGGTTTACATTCTAATGAAATAATGAGAAAATAATTTATAAAGAGTGTCTTTGATACTTGAAAATATAAAGGGATGTGAGATAAATATTATAAATTTAACAGATGTCATTCAGTGTATGAAAACTTACTTGCTTTTAGGAAGGAAGTGAAAATCAGCAGTGTGCTCAAACTGAGAGACAAAAAAAGAAAATAGAAGATGGAAATTCTGAAGGAATGTCTGAAAACACATAATGGCAGCAACAGAAGAGATGAATCCTTGGGACATGAAATGCTAAAGAAGAGGATAGAGTTAATTAATAAAATTTAATATGATCTGTAATCAGGAGGAACAATTTGATAAGGAAATGGCAGAAATATAGAGAAAAACAAAGAAAATCAGGAAATGAAAAGGGATATGAAAGAAATAAAGTAGAAGTGTTGGGAGATGGCCTTATGCAGAAATCAACTAAAATATGCAGTTAGGTGCATAATATGTTAAGGTATGTGATGACCTTTATTTTGTTTTGAGAAACTTTCTGGTTTAAAATCACACTGAAATCTGTGGTGCTGCAGCTTGTAGGCAGAATATCCCGACTTCCTTACTCCCTGCTGTTCCTGGGACTTCAAACTGAACAAAATATCTACCCTACTCTTTTTTCTCAATTTAAATGTGTCTGTCCAATGCTAGTGTTCAAGAAAAAACTGGATATCTGTGGGTGATGTTTCCACAGGAGAACGTACTTGTCAGATGAAATAATTACTAAATTAATACATTATTCCTTCAATTATATTTTTTCCATAAAATAAACAGAATGATAAATACAAGTATAACTACCTAAAATGAACATTAAAGCAAAAATAATTTAAGCAACAGCACAGACAGATGGGTGGCTGAACTGTATCTTTGAAGCAACCTCCAGACCAAGCTCCAGGAACACCTGGGACAGTGAGATGGCCATGCCCATGACCATGGCCGGGGCAATGGCTGAGCCAGCTTAGGACATGATGCTCCAGGGACATAGGGTGGACTTTCCCTTGCCTAGCAAGTGGTGATCAGCACTCAGCAACAGCTGCTTCTGTGCTGCAAAAGCTATCTAAAATGACTCATAAATTCCAGCTGCACCTTACTGATTAATGAGGGTTACTTAAATTATCTCAAGAGCTCTCAAAATTGTTGTTGTTGTCCCAGTTTGTAGCACCTCGTTCTTATCTGGATTGAATTTACACCAGCTGTCAATCATTCCAGCAAAAGTGACTCCTGCTTTTATAAACAGTGAGAAGTCCATAATAGCTGCAAAATAAATCAGCTTGGCATTATCAGCTGGAGGGAGGCACCTATGGGACAAGGATGAGCTCACGTACCCTGAGACCTCATTTCAAAATGAGTCTTGACCACAAAGAACAGATCTGCTTAGCCCATGTCAGGCATTACAGATTAGTCACCAACACCCACCTAATGCTATCAAAGTGTGCTGACAGCCCTCACATTATCAGCAGGGACAGAGTTCCTGTGGTCATTGCCAGGAGATGACAATTTCCTAATCTGAACTGAGCTGTCTCTGAAGTTTGTGAATGTCTGATTCCAATACACAATCTGATGCAGATAACAAGGCCAGTTTGTTGCAAAGATGACGAGCTAGTGGATAAAATGGAGTGTACAAAAATGCTAAAGAAAGAAATAGCAAAAAGTGTAATCCAGGCTCTGACACAGCTTTATGCAGATGCTGAGAGAAGTTTTAAGATTATGAGAAGAAATCAGTGCAGTCTCTTTAACTTCTGCCTAGGTCCTGCTTGTTTTTAAAGTTAAAAATTTTAAAAAGCAGCTTGGCTTATTTTCATTGAGGTGAATAAGAGCTGTTACCTTGAAAGCCATGAGACTACTCTGAAAGAAACTCTGAAGGAAATTAGATAATGTTATCAAGAAATTAAAAAGCCTAGAGAATGGAGAAAACATTAGCCTGAAACAGGATTAATGCCAGAAGTTCACCGTAGGAAATAACAGAAAAGGTAGATAATGAACAGGTTTATTCAAAACATGTTTTGCTGTAGTGGAAGAATACATGACCTGGGTAATGAGCAGAACGGGATGTTTCTGTAACACAGGCACAGTCACACAGATCTAACCATGGTCTGGGAAACTATGGAGCTCTGGAATTGATTTGAGCAGTTTTAAAGACACTTGGGAACATCATTAAGAATAAGATGACAAAAAGGGAACGCGTAGAACTTATGATCCAGTATGAAAAGTGCAACACATCTGTAACTGAGAAATTACCTTAGAGAGGAAGACAATAGCAAAATGTATATAAACTAAAGGGTTGCTAGATCCATATTTTAAAAACACAAGGAGTACAAAACATGGACAGTAAGCAGTCCAAATGAGATGGAACTAGGAATCCTTATTACATCAAATTATTCCAAATATTCACGTACCTGCGTCCATCCACACTGTAACTTTGTTCACATGGGAATGTTTTTTTTGAAAATAGCCACATGCATCTAACTGGTGGATATGCTGTAAAGTTAACTTCAAAGCAAAATTCTTCCTCACCAATTTCAAAATCTTCTTTAGAGTCTGTTATATTTATAAATCCTTTTTCTGGGAAAAACAAAACAACAACAACAATAAAAAACAACAACAAAACCAAACCAACAATGTACATATTATATTACAAAGGCTGGACTGCTTAATGAAGGAATGTTGACATCTGTATGTTTTTTGTTTTGTTTATCATAAGCGAATAAACCAAACAGCAAAACACCATATTACACCACAAAAGTCCTCCTGTCAATCAAAATAAGATAATTCTTCAAAATAATGTTAAGTGATGTTACTTGTCCATCTGCAGACAAATGATCTGAGGGTGAAGATGCATATTTGGTCATACCAGAGCCTCTCCAAAATGGTCTGACATTCTCCCCAGTCTGCTCTACAGAGCCACAGGGCCAACAACACCATTACTTATTTGGTTATTCAGTGACCCACCTAAGCTATTTCTTTAGACCTCTGATAAACACGGTGGAATGAAACAAGGATGTCCGGAGCTATCCCATCCTAAAACAGAAGGCAACTAAGATGCATAGAACTTATTGAAATATCTCCTTCTCAAGGCTGACTGCTGAAGGAACCAAAGTCATTGCTTGGGCTAAATGTTTCATGAAGTGAAATGAGTCCTACACAAAGAGACTGAGCAAAAGACACATGTGGGAGGAGGCTGTCCTAAAGGCATCAGTGGGGCAAGGATCAACTCTGTAAAAATCACAGTCATATACGTTGGAAAAGATCTCTAGAGATGTCTTCTTAGAGCAGATCCGACTAGATAAGGTTGCTCAGAGCCATGTCCAGATGTGTTTGGGTATCTCCAACGAAGTAGACTATAACCTCTGGGAAACTTGCAACAGTGCTTAATCAGCCATGTGGTGAGAAACTACACTGTAGAAATATTGCTGGACTGTTTGGGGTTTTTTTTCATTCTGAGTGTTTTTCTTTTGGTTGTAACCCTATATTCTGCTTGACATATTTTATCTCTGTCTAGCTTACTAGTTTAAAAAAATACTACCTGGAAACTCCCACAGAAACCACAATTTCAAACCAAAAATGTCGGTGGAGCGATTTCTTACATGACTCTTCTCCTACTTTTTTTTAACTAAAGGCTTATCGGTTTTATAAATTGGTCCTTCATCTTTTGAATTATCTTTTAGACCCCATTCTTCCAGGCAGAATGTCATCTCTTTGTGTGCTGTTAACAATACAACCCGCCGAGAGTAAAGGCTTTCTCTGGAGTACACAAAACTTTGGAGCAGGGCATGCCATTACTCTGGAAAACCACTAAAAAAAAATAAATAAAAAAATTCTTTCTTTCTTGAAGGAGAAAGAAAACAACACAATATTGTGTGGCTTATCAGTTTTGGGCAGGTTTAAGTGTATTTCTGCAAGAGAAACTGTGAACATGATTATTAAGTAATGCCAAAGAAGTTACATGAGATTTCAGTCTCTGTATTTATTGTATTTGTTGACTGTTTCTTTAAACTAAACATGTGTTGCTAAATACCTGTTTTCCTGAACCAAGACTGAGTAGTGCTAAAAAATCTTTATTCAACAATGATGAAAACTGAGCACAGGAACTACAGAAACAAAGAGCCTTGCAACTGCAATTGGCCTTATCTCTGCTGTGCTTTAAAGTGGCCTAACCACTCTGCCTGATTTCAACAGCTACACAAGGTGGGATAAATTGGTAAAGCATCAATTAGCAAAGAGCAAACCAGAGCTGTCTGTCTCCAAGGTGCTAATGGAGACTAGAAGACCACCCATCAATGTAGTTCTGCTATCCAAACTCCCTAGGGAATGCAGTATATGCCAACCAAATCAGTTTTCTCTTGGTTAAGTTACATCACGACCATTTCTAGTGTAGGTATATGTGCTGACTCATGTACAGTGATGATTTAAAGGTAGGACACTGTTTCAGAAACTCCTACATGGGCAACTGGGAGAAATCTGTATCGCTGCTGAAACTGAATCTGAGATGCTAGCACAAATTCACACCAACAGTTGTTATCAATAAATTAGGCTAAAAGCTGCAGTGCATTAGAAACACAGGATGTCCCTGTATAACCCTGGAGAGAGAAGCACAGCTTTTAGCTATGCATGACAACATACCCCCACTTCAATCCACCATATAAGTACTCAAACTAATTTTTTTCATTGGCAAAGCCAGGGAGCCCTCAGAAGTTTTGTTGGTGTAAGAGTATTAAGGAGGGTATGGACAATCATCATAGCATGGAGTACTCCATTCAAAAAATACACCACTCAGAAATACAGTCTTCCAGGGACAGTGACTGAAACATCCCCTGTTACTCTAACACATATTCACATCTCATAGTTTATGAATCCAAGAAGCTACTATTTTTGAACCAGGCATCAGTAGTGAAAAATAAGAGGCTCTTGCCCTGCCCTCATCCCTATCTTCCTGTTTACTAAGATGTGTGTAGACAAAATACCCAGGTATCATGCTTGGTTATTGTAAATGATGGGAGAACTTCCCACTAGTGGTAGGCAGAAGCTGAAAAGAGGATATTGCACTGGGAAAGTAATTTCTGAAGAGACTAGGGTAAGTGTTCTCACTTCCTACCATTCCTAGTCTAGGTGGTGTTAAGAGTGAGAGCAACCACATCTAAGGTCAAACACATGGTGAATGCTTCACACAGCCTTGTTCTCAGGGTTACAGACTCCAACTGCAGGCACACCAGTCAGAGAACTACTTCCAGTGCCTAGTCCAGCAAGCATGGTCCTAATTAATTTCACTTTTTTGTGTTGGTTTCTTTGGTTTGTTTGGTTTGGTTGGTTTTTTTTCCTGGACTTATGCCTATTTTTATATTATTCCATCTGAGAAAGAAGATTTGCAGTTGAGGCTGTTGTACTAACTTCAGCACCACTGGCATTTAAATCAACATGTTGCTTAAGTAGAATGAAGATTCCTTTAGTATGCTTTCGAATTTTTTAAATTTTCAGGACTTGCATAGTTCAGTGTTGAGAGGATTATTTGCTTCAGTGCCTGGAAAGCAGAAGACACACAGAACAACCAGTAGTGCTGGAGTAGTTGTCTCTCTAGTTTTAGGGTATCCTTTAGATCCACGACAGCTGTAGCAACACTTTTGCATGACAGTTCGACAGCTCCAGCACTCACTATTCATCATTTCTCTGGGCTTACATTCTCAATTAACACAGAAGTTTTCATTCCATTTCTGCTACCAGCTAAGCAGATTTTGGAGCTAAAATTCTTCCCCAAATTTACTTTCCCGTAAAAAAATTGTCAGACTCAAATGGCAACTTGTCAGTCACTTCCTTGCCATAAGGAGAAATGGTAATTTCTCATTTGTTATGAGTTTTGAGTGGGAGCCTCCATCATCAAGAACCTTCTAACTGTTTGATTCCTTTCTGTTGGACCTGTCAGCTCTTGTACAGATTTTGTATTTGCTTGGGTTTTTTTTTTCTGTATATGAGCAACAAGTGCCTGAAGGGATCATACGAAATGATCTCAGCAGAGCAGAGGTCTTGAGAACCTTTGACTTACCTCCCCACCTCCAGAGGTGCAGCAAAGGTAGAGTGGAGGTACCACACACGAGTGAAAGGAAGATGCAGTGGGAGCAAGTGGTAAGGAGACTGAGGCCATGGCTACAGCTTTTCAAAACCCATAATGGAATCACTACAGGATATTTCTGTCTCACATTAGCTGAAATCAGTCACTGATCGTTCCAGACTGGCCAAATTAATACATAGAATATTAACAGCTGAACACACAGCTGAACAGTGAAGTAATGCATTTTATATTCTTAGACAGCTCCAGAAATGGTGTTTTCTGCAGTGCTTTATGTCTGTCTGTTTGTATCTGTTCTGCAGCTGCCTGCATCTGAGTTGGTGGCACAGAGAATGGCTACACAACAACACTACTCCCCTTCTGCCCAGAAAGCCCTAGGTAGATCTCCCTGGGGACCCTATAGCTTTGTGTCCTCACAAAAAGCCACTATGGCTTTGTGCCACACTGTTTGAGAACCACCTACAATAACATGAGATGAATCTGTGCCTATGTTTCTAGAGACAACTTTGAAATAATAGTGTAGAATAGATCTCTAAACAACACCATTTTGTTTCACTTCTAAAAGCATTACCTTCTAATAGGAATTCTTTTCAAAGCAATATAAAGAAAAGTTTTATTATCTTCATATACCAGAATGGCTCAGTTAAGATTAATCTCTTGGCTCTCCTGGACTGCCAATAAGTGCAAACAGATTTTTTTTTTCTTAGAAAAGCAACTATAAGCACACGTTGCATACCTGCAAGCAAAGAACTGCCACATTGAAAACAAAGCAAAACAACCAATCGAGGGACAAAATTAACACTGGGGGTTGGAATTACCTAAAACTGTAACCAAGGCAGTTTGATTTGGATGAAGGGTAGAAGAACAGGTATAATGTCCACTATCACCTCTTCTTGATGCTGAAGCAAATACATACTGGATGCGAATTGCTGAGTGATCTGCTTGATAGTCTAATCCTTCAAACTGGTGATCCTAGTTTGCAACAGAGAGTCCCATTTAATTAGGTGATAGTGCCACACATGAACTATTTTAAAATATGCCCCATCTTCTTACCTGCTCAATTTCTTTGCTTTCAAAAGACCATTTTATTCTGAATTTATAATTACGGTGAACAGCTCTGCATCTGATCAGCAATGGTTCCCCAACTTTAAGAAGTAATTCAGGTAAAGGTGTTGTTTGTGATCTGCTTAAATCTGCCAAATCAAAATAGAGTTTCTGAAACAATTCTGACTTTGCCTGGAAAAATGTTTGGATAGATCAGCATTTTTTCTGCTAATGCTATATATACATCCATTATTACACTGCAATGAAAATCAAAATTTTGGAATATTACTCATTAATCATTAAATTTGAAAATTTGACTGATTTAGATGTCACGCCATATTTTGTCATAATTTGCAAGTTATCTATAGGGAAAAATCAGCAGAGAGATTAGCTCAGGTCAAGATTATTTTAAAAACAAACAAACCAACCTACATTTATATGTGAATTTATAATTATTTATAAAGGTACATATTTGAGAACACTTTGAAGAGTATTTCCTTGCAACAGTGTCCTAAAAGTATGAAGAAGTTAATAGATGCTCTGCAAATGTAGAAGGGCAAGACATTTTTTTACAGAAACTACAAACAACTGTTAGAATTAGATTTTAAACATGTGACAGAGCAATCATATTCACTGTTAGATTTGTTCCAGTAATTACAAGCAAGTAGCTTAGCCCAGAAAGCATACTCAGGTGAGTAATGCAACTGACTTCAGCAGCAGGATCCAGCTCACATTCAAGTAAACCTTAGAGGGAAGTTACCTATTGTAAAGAGTCTTGTGCATTCTCTGCCCAGATCATTAACTGCACAGCACCATATATAAGTTTGAAATAATTCATGTTGTCCCTTCTGTATGACATCTATTTCCCCAGTTTCTCCATTCATTTTATCAGGGCAACTGCAATTAAAAGCACAATTATTCATTGACTCATTCGGATAACATCAAACAAATAAATCTGATAAATCTCCAAGAAATAAGAATATGCAAACAATAGTGGGAAAACTGGATCTTACATAGCTGAATACAAAGGAACTAGGAAAGGTGAAGATAAGAAAATAAAAATGTCACAGCCTAGGAAAAAATATGGGCTGAAATGACCTGAATATGCTTAAACTGGCTCATAGACAGGTAATACTATCACTAAAATTTGGACAAAAGTGAAATCATAGTGGTTGAGCTTTCACACCATATCTCTGACTTCCTGATGGTGGGAGCTGCTGTAAATCCATTAGCTGTTACAAGACTCAGATCCCAAACTGCTAAGCTGCAGAGAAAGACATTATTTCTGCTGGTATTAGAATCCACTTTATATATTAATAGAATGGAAAAAAAACAACATATAGCTTTGAAAATTATGATCCCTTGTGACATCTTCCCAACTCTAATGATTTAGATCAAGACCTCAGTGACTGGAAAAAATGAAATGTTGCACCCATTTTTCAAAAGGGTAAAAAGGAGGACCTTGGGAACAACCAACCTGTCAGCCTCACCTCTGTGCCTGGGAAGGTCATGGAACAGACCTCTTAGAAGCTCTTCTAAGGCACATGGAGGACAGGGAGGTGATTTGAGACAGCCAGCATGGCTTTGCTAGGGGCAAGTCCTGCCTGACCAACCTGGTGGCCTTCTACGATGGAGTGACTACACCATTGGACAAGGGAAGAGCTATGGATGTCATTTATCTGGATTTCTGTTAAGGCCTTTGACATGGTTCCTCACAACAACTTTCCCTCTAAATTTGAGAGAAACAAGCTTTCTAAATAGATGGGTTGATTGTTCAGTGGATGAAGAATTGGTTGAATGGATATCAATCTGAGCAATGTAGTTGACACACCTGAGGGATGGGATGACATCCAGAGGGACCTGGACAAGCTTGAGAAGTGGACCTGTATGAACCTCATGAGGTTCAACAACACCAAGAGCAACACATTGCACATGTGTGGGGGCAACTACTGGTATCCATACAGGCTTGGGGGATGAAGGGATTGAAAGCAGCCCTGCAGAGAAAGGGTGTTGATATATAAAAAGGTGGATATGAGCCAGCAAGTGTGAGCTTGCAGCCCAGAAGTCCAACCATATCCTGGGCTGCATCAAAAGAAGTGTGGCCACCAGGCTGAGGGGGGTGATTCTGCCTCTGTATTTTGTTCTGGTGAGACCTCATCTGGAGTACTGTGTCCAGATTGAGGTTCCCTGCACAGAAAGACACGGAGTTGCTGGAATGGGTCCAGAGGAGGGACACAAAAATGATCAGAGGGATGGAACACCCTATGAAGAAAGTCTGAGAGAGTTGGGGTTGTTCAGCCTGAGGAAGAGAAGGCTTTCTGGAGACCTTATTGTAACCTTTCGGTACTTAAACGGAGCCTATAAGAAAGATGGGGATAAAGTTTTTATAAGAGCCTGTTGTGATAAGGCAAGAGGTAATGGTTTTAAACAAAAAGAGGGTAGATTTAGACTAGATATGAGGAAGATATTTTTTCCAGTGAAGGTGGTGAAACATTGGAACAAGTTGTCCAGAGAGGTGGTAGATGCCCTGTCACTGGAAACATTCAAGGTCAGGTTGGACAGTGCTCTGAACAACCCATCTATTTGAAAATGTGCCTGCTCATTGCAGCAGGGGTTGTACTAGGAAACATTTACAGGTTCCTTACAACCCAAAGCCATCTATGATTCACATAAAACAAACAAACAAACAAACCAACCAAACAAAAAAACACCACAACCAAAAAGCCCCCCAAACCAGTGGAAAAACAGAGGGAAACTAAATACTTTTTATTTGCTCTTGTGACACCAAAATATTAGAATCTGGAATAACTTTTTCAAGCCAAGAGTTGAAAGTTTCCAAAAGCGTACAGCACCAAAATATCTAAGAAAAAATGTGTTGCAGTGCTCTGAAAGCAGATAATGCAAACGCAAGTTTTTCAATGTTCAACCTGACAGAACCTGTCTCAAAAAATTCTGATGCAAAATCTCTTCTTCAGTTATCTCTGCAGCTCAATAGGGACACCAAGCAATGCAAAGATCTCCCATTCTTCTTCAGAAGAGGGTAATCTGTCAGTCTAGAGATTCAACATGCATATATAACATACACCATACCTCCTTTCAGGTGTTTTGCAAAATATCCATTCCACAGAGGGCTGGGGGTAGCTCTCAGATATACACTCAATAGCATCCATGTTTTCCCTTTTCCTGAGATAGGGTTTGCCCAGTTTCTCTGTTAAAAAATCACACCAATATTTAAGAATGCTGAAATAATTTTGAAACACTGTTTTTCTCATTTTATAGTACGTGCATTTACAGAGTTGTAATTAGTTTCAAGATGTTTCAACACTGAGGAAATAGAAAATTATTCTGCCCTAGGGATATTGTGGGTTGGTTTCATGAGCTTTTCAGCCTTGATTGTTAAATGTGTAACTTCTCCATATCAAAGGCCTGACTCTATACACTGGTGGATGATCCTGAGAATGGTACTGAAAGGTGTTAATTTGCTGTGGTTGCTATTCATTTCACTGGGGCTCTTTCCAAATCACATCCCAAGCATTCGCTGGAGTATCTGTTGAGGCTACAAAGTCTCTGGAACTGGGATCCTGGCATACTACTCAGATAAGATACATGATGGAAAAACAACAGGTGATAAAGACTTCTGATAACCCCCAGGCTGCTCTATTCTGTATCTGTAACCCAGGGGAAAAAGGTTCCTAAACTAGTCCCAGTCCTCTGAGTTCATCAGGTGCAAGCTTGGATTAAGCACAAAAATTTAATGTATTAAAACTGATAAAGATTTGACTCAAAATAAAAAGCACTCGAGTCTAGGTTTAGGTCATCTTACAATGAAATTACAGTTTCCACACAGAAGAGTGACATTTTCCTTAAAATCCTGCTTCCATTGTCTGCAAGGAATGCACCTTCATGCTAAAGTGAAACTAATACTTTTGCCTTTTAAATTTATTTCTACATCTCTCTCTTATAAGCTGGGCCTAGAAGGATGGGGGTTTTTCACCTATAGAGATTCATGTCTTAAATGAAGAATGCATCAGGCATAGGTGGAGAAGTGGTAGAGTGGGAGAAAGCATGACTTTGGGAGAAAGCATGACTTTGGAATGCCAAAGACCTGAAAAATAAAAGGGATGTCCTCATCTGGTTCAGATAACAGCCTAGTCAGCAACACCAAGAATAAAACAGGTTAAAATGTAAGTGAAGGAATCTAGCCTGTGAGCATTGAGAACACAGAAAGGCCACCATCAGTTTTTTCCTTTTGGCACAGAGAGAATATCTCACAGGGGACAACTACTGTGCATTTATACCTGTATTTGTTCATTTGCATGGTTTATTTACTAGTGAAAGCTGACTTTCACAGTCTGTGGTTCTGACTTCAGCCTCTGAAGACAGCCTCAATTTCTATGCAAATCTAGGAAGACTCTTGAAATGCAGCCTGTGAGAGATTCATTGTTTTGGCTGAACTTGAACCTCTCCCCTTGAACTACTGGTGGAATGACCCTTTTTATCTGAAATACACTTACTTTGGATTAGAACAGGCAAAACTACTGTGTAATTGACAGTTTTACTTATGACTGAGAGGGTGTATATTCCAGCTTGTGCTTCTTTTATTTGCGAAAAAGCCAAAGATGTAACATATCTATGAAACAGAAAATAAAGCCGTGTTTGTTATCTGGATAGTAATATGCAGCACACACAATAAAAAGTTTAGCTCTTGCAAAAACCCTTCAGAGATACTAGTATTCATTATTTACACAGTGCCCTTCAACCCAAAGTGCTTTCATCCTGTGTCTTCCTACACAAGCAGCAGGTAGGAATTTACAACCCCACGTATCACACGCTTAACCCTGTGCATTAGGAAGGACTGACTCCTGTATTTAGTACAGCTGGAGAGATCCACAGGGAATTTATTTACCTACAGTCCCATGTCCTATGTTTTGCAGGGGAAGGCAATAATCCAGCCTCAAGTTCCAGCCCAGGTTCAGATAAGAATTAGGATGCTGTTGATGCTGTTCTTCTTGATCTTCAGTGTGACTCTAACGAGTCATATAAATCTTCATGCCTCCCTTTGACTATCAAATAATGATTTTGCCTCACATGAGCACTGAAATGCTCAAGCTGATCAATGTCAGGAAGTCCCTGGAGACCCCCAAGCACAATGCTATATAAATTACAAGAGCAAGCTTAATTCAGACTGCTATTTGCTTTAAGATTCATATCTATATGAGTCTAAATGACAATTAGCAATGACAACAGTTAAGATTAAGAACATTTGAAAAGATAATGCATAATGTGAAATTAAACATAAGCTTCTACATAAAAGACTCCATTTGCATCCTAAATTAAATGATCACTTAGAGGATCTTTGATCCAGTACAATACTTGACTTACCGATTCTCCAAGTCCAATGAAAGTTTACAAGCTTTGCTCCCTTTAAAGAACCAAAAGCATGAAATTATCTCTGAGATGTTCATTACCACTCTTAATTCAACATCTTCAAACATGTTAACTTCCACATGTTTACTTGGTTCATAGACATACTCTATTCCTTGAGAATTCAAATAGCACCCAAGATCTTCCAAAATGTTAGAAATCTGCAACTCAAGAGGACAGATTGTTATATATTTGTTAGCAATTAGCTTTATTTTTTAGTTTACGAGAGTTTTATTTTTAAAGGACGCTCTTCTGAAAAAGCTTTCATAAATTAATAATGCCCCATAATGCCCAAATATGAATACAAGTTATACTGAAACAACACCATCATACCTTCATTTTGTTTTGTTTTGCTTTTGCTTTTGGGTTTGATTTTTTAAAAATTTTATTTCTACTGTCAAACGTTTTCATAAATATGTTGAATTCTGCTGCAGGAGGAAACATGAGAGGATTCCTGTTCAGTTAGTTAATTCTGTTCTCTAGACAGACATTACAGAAGAATTTTATCTGAAATCTGGTAATTTTCCTTAGTGATATAGGCTATTATTTACTTTTGGTTTTGTTTCCTTTCATGTAGAACCATAGGAAGACACAGAACTATAATACAACCTTTCTGTTTTCAACCTCAGCGCAAAGTCAGGGCCAGAATATTTTGTTTTGTTTTTTTTTTTTTGGCATCCCACTGCTTGCCAATGCATCATCTGGCTAGACTTCTCCTCAACCACTTGGGGGCTATACCAGGCAAGGAATTTTTGGGCTGGCCATCCTCACAGCTTTCCTTTCCTCACAGAATCACAGAGTCACAGAATGTTAGGGGTTGGAAGGGACCTAGAAGATCATCTAGTCCAACCCCCCTGCCTGAGCAGGATCACCTAGA
>JANHGL010011063.1:0-26349 GCA_024611195.1 Ceyx melanurus | reverse complement strand
CAAAGTTTTACTTTAATTTTAAATATTTATTTATTTTTTTTTTAATGAGGTCCCCCTTCCTCAGGTGGTCCTCAGCTGGTCACAAGTTTCAGGAGTTCAGAAGCACAAACCCTGCAGATGCTAGATAACTAACTGCTATAAATGTGTGTATATCTTTGAAAGGGCAAAATTCACTAATGTAGTCTTAAAGAAAAAGGACAATCTCTTCAATCTGTCTAATGCTTTTAACCTTTATCAAATAATTTTTGTGGTTTATGGTACAATTACAGGAAAGGATGAATATTTATATAATTAAATAAGATTTATGATGTTCCTCTTGCATAGAATTAGCATATCAAACTGTTCCCTTTTTTCAGACAGAGAATATATTAAAACTGTTAAGTAAAAACAGACCTACCACCTGATCATGCTCCAGATCATGTCTCCACATTAAAAATGAGATTTCCCACTATTTACAAATGCTTCCATTTTCTCAGTTCAGCAATCAGCTTTATCAGCAGGTTATTGCTTTGACTTTTAGTCCAGACTTATTGGACAAGGCTTGGAATTTTGAAAGCAGGATGATAGGTTTATGAGTGCACAGTGATAAGTACCTCGAATCACCTAAATTTTGCTAATGCTCCCAGTAGTGAGCTAAGACAAATGTGCTGTTAGACTGAACATAGATAGATTTACTGCTTCCAGAGCAGTCACAGACTGACCCTTGGCTGGTCAGGCACATGGCATGGAGGGAAATATCTGTCTTCAAGAGCACCTTGCAATGGTGCAATTGACCTTGCAATCTCTGATTCTTTGGCTTCTTTGCTTTAAACTTAATACTATTGACTTTGTCTTGTCTCATCTCTTAATCTTTGCCTTGTTTCTGCTCACTTCCCTTGCATGGCTTATAGACTGAGCTCTCTATAATAAGAACTTAGGTGGTAGGATAGCTTTGGCTTGTTCAAATCATTTTGGTAGAAATAATCCCTGTGTCAGAACATCCCCAGAATATGTCTATGTATTGGCTCACGTAGAAAGTTGAGTGATGTACAAGTAGTTCTGGTGGACAAGAAGCTCTTCATGGGACAGCAGTGTGCCCTGGTAGCCATAAATTAAGTGGTTAGCTACATGTACAGTGTATTTAGCAAATGATGACTTCAAACTGTATGTTACAAATAAAATTCAGTGATAGCTGAACAGGATTGAGGATCTTAAATCACTATTTTCTAATAAATAATCACATATTTCATTGCTCTATTTAGCCTTCTAAATTGCAGATTTCATTTTGAATTTGATGAAACTGGTGTATTGCCTATTAATTATGAATCCAAGAACAGTCAGCACATTTTAAGTGAATGTGCTGATTAAATAGGAAAGAATAACTGGGTCCTCCTACACAGAGCAGAAGAGAGGAATATTTCATTGCAGTGAAAGCCCATTCAGCTTCCCACAAACCATCTTTGTGAATTCCCTCTGTAGATGAGTATTATGGTTTTTAGCTCAAAAGGAAGGACATCTGGGATGACTGTAAAAACTATAAGGTGTTAGAGTTGGAACTTACCTGCCATTGTCTTTTATTTCAGCCTGTCATTTTGACAATTTTAATTCTGTTTATGCCTTTAAAAAATCCAAACAAAACCTGTTTTCATTTTTTTTGTTTCACCCATCTTTTTAAATAGACAAGTCAGGCCACTGGCAGCTTTCCATGGAAATTATTCCTGTTATTCCTGCTTCTGCTGCATAATAATAATTTGGAAAAAAAGAAAACCTCAAAATATAATTTAAATGTACTGCTCAAATATTTCTGACAATTTCTAGAAACTCAGTACAGCTACCAGTGGTGTGACAACCAACAAATGCATTTCTATTCATTCCTTCCAAGCAAAGAGAAACCTGGGTTTACTGAAAAAGTGGGCAGAAGATGGATGCTTCAGTTCCATTGCAGATCAGTGGGAACAAACTGCTTGTTTCCCTAGAGCACCTAAGTCCCTTGGCCTCCTTGAAAACCCCAGACTGCATAGAAATTTCCTCTGACACCCCTCATGGCTAAACCTATTGAAGGTGGGATGGCAGCCCTGTAGATCTGTCTCCATAGAAAGTAATGAGAGGCTTGAAATCTGTCCCCCAGCTCTGCTAATCTTGCCAGGATCAATTTGTTGGGATGTAAATGGCTGCTGTTCATCGGCTGCTTTACTGAAGCCCCACAGTCCCTCTCATTAATAAGGATGCTCAAAGAAAACATGCTGTGCTTTTATTTGTACATCTTCATCTTCTTACTCATTACAAGTAACAGTTTTACTGAGTGTTTCAATGCCTAATCATGTTGTTGTGGGTTGTTGGGTTGGTTTTTTTTCCTTTCCAATCCATAGCTGTGGTTTAATATACCATTACAATTTAAAGCCCCTGTAAAGAAAAAGTGGTTCTTATCTGCTGCAGAAATTACTTTCATTAAGCACATTCCAACAGTGTATGGGAGCGTGGAGGTACTCAAGAAAAGCTGTAAATTGCAGTGCTGTTAACTGCAAGCATACTAGATGGCACAGAAGCCTCATCAGCTTCAGGAATAATGAATCAAAACAATGTTTTTTTGCATTAACACTCATTACAAATAAAGGCAGCAGTGTTTTCAGATTGGCAGGGGGCTCCTGCTAAGCTTTGATCGGGGCTGATGGTAGTTTTGCCATCCCAGGGCTCTTCCCAAGGAGAGTGTCCCAAAGCTGGAGAAGCTGTGCACAGTGCCAGCACACACCTAGCAGACTGCAGCCTCACTTCCCAGGGGTACGGTGTAGTTTGTCACCTTGGCTGACTTATGCCCTTAGAGGAAAAAAAGCCAAGAGATTTATGTTTAGTATCAATTGTGATGTTCCATCATGAAATTCAGCAGCAGGATAGATTAGGAAGCTCCTAGATGCTACAGTGAGCATCCAGTGTGGTTCCCATCCAGCAGAATCAAACCCACATGCCCTTCTTTTTGTTGCCTGTTTCTATGGAATTGTCCTAAATAGGAGAGCAGTCCCCTCTGTGAAAAATACAACAGATTCCAGTTAGCAAATTTAAGTTATACTCAGCTTACCTGTGCTGAGTTCTCTTAATTGCTTTCTCTTCTGTTTTTACCTTTATGGAAATTACAGTGAGAGTCACCATTTAGTTCATCTTGCTAATATACAGTGTGATACCCATAAAATGCACAGGAATATAAATCAAGGCAGAAACTGGCCTTTCCAATCCATGGGCTTTCCTGATCACTATGAAACAGCAACTTTTCTCTGTAGTACTGCCTTCCTAAGCAGCACAAAATGTGTGGCAGAGCAAGTGCATGACTCTAGTCTTTTAGTCACGTGTGACAGGCCCAATCCCTGCCAGCAGCAAAAGTAATAGTTAAATGTCAACTAAAAGATAAAGGAAATCCATGAACGTGGCTAGAGAGATGTTAGATTAAGACTAATGTTGTGTCTCCAAGGCTCCATGACCAAGCATCCTGAGCAACACTGTACAAATTAATTAACCCCTGAGAATTATTTTCTCTAAACTGAGTGCAAAAGCAGTTTCATACTTCAAGTAAGTGTTTGAGACTCCATAATTACAGGTAGTCCTTTGATTCCATCTTCTCAAGATGAAGGTGGCATAGAAGTGTGAAACACTTCTGTAATTTAAAACATCATAATCTGCAGTTTAAGGAATGCACTCCACAGCCTCAGAGAGAGGAATCTCACTAAGGAACCCACTGAGGCTTCTTCTGGTGCCAATTTGTAGCTGCTGAAGGAGCCCGGGAGTGGCACAGATCCCTGGCCATCCTTGGCTTCACACCAGAGTAGGATGTGGACCATGACTTTCCAGGTGTTAACTCATTTGGAAGGGCACACTTAAGTGGCATGTGTCCAGTCTCAATGATTATTTCCAAATATTGAATAAGGCTTAGGCATGTCAGAGATTAGTAATAATAGATATATTTGATAAATATAGGTGAATAGCCTGGTGTGTATTTATGAAGCATTGATCTTGAGGGAAAAAGTACCAAATGCAGCAACTATATTACTGAACGAATTGAATGAAATTCACCAGCTAATGTCAGATGTAAGCTAAACAATGACCAACTTTGACTAAATCCTCAGCTGTGTTCTTTACCAATTCTAGGCACTATCTTCCATACAACAGCAGAGGGGTAATTTAACATAGGGATGTCCCCTTGATTATACAACATAAGCAGTGGTGGTTAGAGTTATTTTCAAGAAAAATCCTGGAGGTTAATAAGCATGGAATTGGTTTATACCCATGGGGCTCTTAGCCTATCCTTTCAGGATTTATGCACAAAGCTCAGTGGGAGTTTTCTGGGAAGATTTGCTTGTCTAGTTCCCATTAGAGTGAATAGGAGGTGTGCATGTAAATGCCATCTACATGGATAGGGAATAAATATGTTTGCTCTTACTCTAGTGTATCGAACCCAACAGACAGCTCAGAGGTTTGTCCTATTCTTCTTCTTTTTGCCACACTATTCTTCCCTTCTGCATTCATTCCCTTCCACTTCTTCTCTTTCATTACAAGATGGACAGCTTAAGAGTCTTTGCTGAAATGAGAAACAACATTGCTGTCTTCACCTCAGCAGTGTTAGACTCGTTCAAGCTCGAAGAAAACCAAGGGAATGCTCTGCTCAGCTTGATGCTGGATTCTTACTGCAAAAAGCGATACAGAGGTGTAATTCCTAGCCAAAGGAGGCTGTTGTTGCAAGAGGGGTGATAGAGCATTTCAAAGGCACACTGGACAAGTACATGGTCAAGAAATTCATCGAGGGTCACTCAATAGACAAATGGCACAAGGATTGACAAATCCCTGAACTGAACATAGCTGGCAGGTGGGAGGACACTCAGGAGAAGTATCACAAACAAGTGAGTGCTCTTTGTCTCTTCTGGCTAGTTCCATATGGCCACTGCTGCAGATACCTAACTTTGCCTGCTTATTTTGAAGTCTAGAGGAGAGATACACAGTACTGAGATAAACCCAGAAAAGCACGGGTGAGATAAAGTTTCCCTGAGGGATTTTGTAGATGAGGAGGGGCTGCAGAATAGGGGCTGACAAAGTAACAGCAGCTGTGACATTGCGCTGTCAATGAGCATATGCTTTTGCTGCATGTCAGCAGGACTGGGTCCTGAAAATTGCTTCTGAGGAAGCAGTGCCTAAGGAAAATCAAAGAGTGGGAGATTGTTGGAAAGCAGTGGGGAGCTTGTCTCAGATCTCAAACACCCTTATCTTGTCCAGCATCTTGTCAGGAAATGTTTAAGCAGCAAGTGCAGCTGGGATATGCTAGTTGTGGATCCACTGGACTCCATTGAGCGGATCTAAATTTTAATCAAGTTCTTTAAAGTGTGTTTATACACATTTATCTTTGTCAGTCATCTGGATGAGGGGATCAAGTGCACCCTGAGGAATTCTGAAGAAAACACCAAATGCAGCAGGAGTGTTGATCTGCCCAAGGGCAAGAAGTCTCTGCAGAGGCATCTGGACAGGTTGAATTGGTGGGACAAAGTCAACTGCACAAGTTTTAACAAGGCCAAGGGCCAGGTCCTCCCCTTAGGTCACAACTTCACTGCCACAGGCTTGGAGAGATGTGGCTGGAAAGTTGCCTGTTAGAAAAAGATCTGGGGGTGATGGTGGACAGCTGGCTGAACGTGATCCAGCAATGTGCCCAGGTGGCCAATCCTGGTCTGGATCAGAAATAGTGTGTCCAGCAGGAGTAGATAAGAGATCACTTTCCTGACTTCACAGAATCACAGAATCACAGATATTAGGGGCTGGAAGGGACCTAGAAGATCATCTTGGCACTGATGAGGCTACACCTTGTGTACCGTGTTCAGTTCTGGGTCCTACGGGATAAGAAAGACTTTGAGGTCCTGGAATGGGTCCAGAAAAGGGCAATGAATTTTCTGTGGGTTCTGAACAGGTCTCATGAGGAGTGGTTGAGGAAACTGGGATTGTTAGCCTGGAGAAGAGGAGGCCTAGGGGCCAGACACCTCCATGTTCTCTATAGCCACCTGCAAGGAGGTTACAATGAGGTGGGCGTTGGTCCTCTCCCAAGTAACAAGCGATAGGATGAGAGGAATAGGCTTAAGTTGCACCAGGGCAGGTTTTGATTTATTACAAAAACCTTCTTTACCAAAAGAATGGTTAAGCACTGGAACGGGCTGCTAAAAAAAAATGGGTAGATATTGCACTTCAGGACATAGTTTAGTGGTCACAGTAATGTTGGGCAATGGTTAGACTTGATGATCTTGGAGATCTTTTCCAATCTTAATAATTTTGTGATTAACACTAGGATTTCCATGCTACTTCTTTTGACAAAGGTAAGAGAAGACTTTGCTACTGGTTCCAGCTGTGGAACTGAGATATTTGCTGACTTGGTTCTTTCTGGGAGTGGAGCTACTGTTTTACCTCCTGTTGCTGAACTGTGGTATGAGGTTGCTGGGTGAAGCTGAACAGATGTGGTGTGGCATCCTAAGCATACCAGATGTTGCAAAGTGTGGAATGTTGATTCTTAAATGTATAATTTGCAGAGCAATTTAGGAATCTCATTTGACAAAGGATTCAGCTCTTCAGAGCTCCTTTCTCTTGAGCTGTGTTTGTACAGCAGCTAGCATATAGTGATCTAGTTCATATCTGCACCTTTTGATGTGCAGTAGATGTTGTTCACACTTCTTTAGTCACCTGTTTTGTACAGTGCATGAATCCTCAAGACAGGGCTGTGGGTTATGTCATTTATAAATCCACTGCATCACAGGATTTGAGGATGTGTTTCTGGATGCTTTTTAACAACAAAAAAAAATTAAGTGGTCAATGAAAACGTTGTAGGTTGACTGTGGAACTTACAGTGTGTACTTGAGCATCCTCTTTCTCCCCCCAAAACTCTGTCCTTCTGTTTTCTTCAGTCACATGGAAGAGCCAAATGCTTTGATTTTCTGTTGCCTATAGCACTGCAGAGGGAATGGGTGTCTCCTAAGGCAGTGCTTAAGGTTGTTCCAGCAGTTGCAGCTTCCAGAGGATTGCTGCCTTAGAGAGGAAGCAGTTTCAAATTAAAAACAAATCAAACCAAAAAAAACCACCCAACAATTAAAACCTCCTTTTTGTACTTTGGCTCCAAAAAGGGGTCTGTAATTCGTTGCACCTGTAGTTCATTATCCATCCAAAACAATTGCTCTTTTACAGTGATTAGCTGATTTGCCAGTAAGAGAGGCAGCTGGGTTTCATGGCCAAGTGGTGAGGCACAAAGCAGTGAGACCTTCTGAGCCCAGATTCTTCTCTTTTCAAAGCACACAGAGAAATATCTTTCTGCTTCAAAATAAGCCTTCCTTCTAAAATAAAAATAGCATTATTTAAGATTTTACATAGGAAGTCGGGAGTAGTTGTTTTGGAGCTTTTTTTTTTTGTATGTGGACAGATGTTCTCAAGACACCAATTGCCTCACACTTTCTAATGGAGAGTAATAGAAATGAGAGCATATAAGACACAGGTTATAGTGTTTAGATATCAACTTTTCTTTTTTAAGAGGTGTAGAGTAATTCACTACATAAGTGTTTGATGGAGCTATGGCTCATAAAATGGTTCTTCTCCATCTACTCCTCCTGGATTCATTCTCTGCATGGGATCCACTCTTATTAAAACTGAGCAATGAGGTTTTAAAGGACAGCTAATGGAGGGAAAGCAACTTCCCTCTCTGCTTTAGCTTGTTGGTGCAGTTGGAAGGGTGCATTGCACTTTTGGAGAGATTTCCAAGAATTGTCACTACTTTCCAGGAAGAAATAAAGCTTTCATCTCTCATATTTCTTAAGAGTTTGTCAAATCAGATTAGCCTGGTAATGGAGGATGGCAGCTCCATGTGAACATCCCAGGGTGCTGTTGGGCTATGTGAAGCTACAGTACTCTGCCTATTTGGCTTGGAAGAAAAATAAGTATTGTCTGATCCTTAGGTCTCTATTTGATTATCAGAGTGTGGGCATCTTTGTTGTCTGAGACACCACAAGGTACCCAGTATGTCTGGATAGATCTAGCAGGTTTGAGTTAAAACAAAATAAAAAAACCCCAACAGCTACAAAAAACTCATCCACAAGACGCCCAGATACCCATATTTTTCTGTAGCAGTAGCTAAAAATCAGTTTAGGTACCTCAGGGCATGAACATTGCACTGAATGTAGCCCATGATATTCTGAGATCTCTTACATGCCTGAACAGTGAATCCCCAGTCACATAGCTGGGGAGATTGCAGCTGACCAAGAAGGCAAAAACAGGAGCTAATTTTCTGTCAATCAGTAATTTCAGAACTCTTTGTCAAGAACCACTAAAATAACAAACAAGATCCAGACATCAGTGAAGTACATAAACTTGAGTGTGGGATGTGATTCCAAAACTCAGTGAGAAAAGGACATTCCTAAGGAACTGGTTTCCTTCTAGAAAGGAACATTTTGAGACCTTCTCAATGCTAATTTGTTGTGTTTAGTTCTGTTTTTTTTTTTCTCAAGAATTTACAAGTATAGTGACATTAAAGCTTAATGTAAAATGGAATTAAAAATAATTTAAAAAAAAATCCCATAGACTGTGGTTCAAATTTAGCTTCCATTTAGTACAATATGGCTACTGTTCCTATTACAATTCTCCATGCATATCGGGCAGTAAGTCAGCTTTTAAGAAGGGCAATATAAGTGCTTGTCTTAATAAGAAAGCTGTAAGCAACATTTGAATCTCAGCATGGGAGGGTCAGCAGGAGGAAAACTTCCTGCCACAGCAAGCACAGGATCTTCAGTGCTGGAATAGTTCAAACACCAGGAAGTTGCATGGTCTAAACAGCAGAAATCTTTCATCAGTGCTGAGTTCTCACCGCTAACAAAGACAACAAACTTGAAAGGATGCCTTACTTTGCATTTTTTTTTAACTCCTCAACCACCTACTTACTTGTTCCTCTGATCTACATCTGAAAGAGGAACTTGTTCAAAATCACTTCAAGATAGAAGACAGAAGCAGATCTACATCTGAAGCATTACATCCAGTGGATGCATTTTAAGTCTTCTTATAAAGCCAAAGAGGGAAAAGTTGAATAAAAAGTTTTGCAGTGATTTTAAGACAGCGTTCCCATCTTTCATCTTCTCTAACAAAACTGACAAGGATGTTTTAGTAGCTAATAAAAAACATGGTCTCATAGACAGCACTTCCTTCGTTGAGGTGTGCTTTCATTCCAAGGTGAAATTGGAATTGCTGCTGCAGGGTTCAGTGTGAATATTGTCAGTCCCGAGGATTCACAATCACAAATCAAGCTCAGAAAAGGTGTTGCCCCCACAAACAGTGGGGCATAGGAGGGATTTACTTAGTCTTCTACTTTTAGGATTTTTAGAACCCGCTCATTTCCTTGGTTTAAGCCTTTCTCAGCAATCACGGAGTGTAGGAATTTTCTTTTAAAATAAAATCAGTGTTCTCATGTGATTTTAGCTCTAAGAGCCAGCCTCAGTAGAGTAAAAATGACAAGAGCTCTGAAGTCCCAAAGGGCTGGCAAATCAAGGCCCCATGGCTTAATGTGATGGACTTCGGTATCAGGAAATCTGCTTCACTAGAAAAATAGGATGTAAGAAGTGATCAGCAAAGATGTTTACAAACTTGGCTGGTGTTTACAAACGTGTATATTTACATGTATAGATATAAATGTGGGTGTGCTAGCATTATAGATATGTAGGTGAGCATGATGAAGAATATAAATATATATGACATAGCAGTACGATGTCTTTATATTGAAGAAGAGTTTCCCTGCTCAGAAGTGATGAGTATTCATTTGCTGGATATAAAAGAACCTCATGAATGGCTATCATAAGAAAGTTCTTTCCTTCTCTTGAGCAAGGAGAAGTCACATTTTAATATTTTCAAAATCAGAATCTAAAATAGTTAAACATTAAACCACAACAGTAAAGGGTATTGGTAAGGGGGGTGAATGGCACCTTATGTGTGTGCCCCTTGGAAGCACAGGAGATGTTATTGCACAACACAGCTCAGATCTTGACTCGTTTTTGCAGAGGTTTGTGTATTCTACTAGGGTAAAAGAATAATCCTGCTTTGGAAAAAAGTCAAGTTTATTTGTTGTTCTTCAAATGAAAATTCCTCTATCGGTACCAATGGTGCATTGGGAAGTCCTTGTGATTCCTATCACAGCTGGGAACAGGGAAACACCTGTACCACTTGTGTTTGCATTCCCTTTCCTGTGCCTTTCAGGGAATAAAAAGCAGATTTTGTTTGCACAAGGATTTCAGGAAGCAATTCTGTGGCTGACTTTCTTCAATCTTAACCTATAGTTCTCTGTCCCTGCTACCCCGAGCAAATACAGGAGAAAATCCTAGCTCAAATCATTCACTCTTCCTACTAGGTTACTTTTTCTTACTATAATAACTGGGCTTTGACCTGTTAATTATGTAAAATGCAGCTGCTAAGGTAATTTTTTTTTCTTTTGCCTGTTGCTCTGAGCATACAACTGTTTCTCCTTTATTTTTATTTTTTCCTATTTCACTTGCTGCTCTAGCTTTTCCTGTTCCTCACTGTACAATCTTGCTTACTTTGAAGGTCATTCACAGAACTCTCTCCCTCCCTCCTTGTCTAGTCAAGTCTCTTATCTCGGAACATTAATTTAACTTGCCTACGGTGACTGAAAGTAATAAAAAATAATTGGTTATTTGCAATACTCCTAATCAAGGTTGTATTCATGTGTCTTTTGCTTTAGAGCTATAAGGTAATTTAAAAAGAAAGTTGCTTTCTTTGAAATGTATCGGAATCCACTGAATCCATCACTAGTTAAATATTATGCACATAGATACGTGCTTTCCTTGCACTGAAAGTGTAGAAATACTAAACTAATCCAGGAATATTAGGATGCCCATATACTAAAGATTAATTCCAATTTAATTCTTACTTTCCTCACAGCAAAGTTGTCAGAGATTGGTATTTGTATTTAAAGTGAACATTCAGCAGTATGAATACTATAGGTTGAAATTTAGCCAACTTTTTAATAGGTCAAAATTTTAGCCAACTTTTGCACTAGAGTTCTTGGTTTTCTGCTGAATTATTCCAGTTGGAGAAGAAACTCAGAATGAGCTCCTTGTCTTCATTGTCAAGTTTCTGTTATTTGGGGTAGCTAGTCCATTTCTCTGCTTCTTTTTAAAAGCCATTAATGTCTGCATTCAACAAAGGAGTCATCCAAAAATGCCAATGACATTTATCCAGGCTACAGCACCAACTCTCAGTCAGAAAACTAGCTTTCATTTTCTGGTTTGTTTGGAGTTTTTTTAGGTGGTGGTATGTTTTCATATCAGTCTCTTCCCTTTTACACCATTACTCAATTTTTATCACTTCTCATACTTCCTTTCATGCAAAATAATACTCTGAAATCTTTCCTTCATGTCAGTCTTTCATTTTTTCCAGCAACCTTGAATTCACCTTTGAGTGGAAAAATGCACTTAACTTCTACCCTATAATAAATATGCCAGTTTCAACAAGGTTAAGCCAGTTCATAAGAGAAACATATCAATGCTACCCCATTCTTATGTGCCTTCAATCTTTTGCAGTCCCCCAAACTGAAGTGTGAAATGGTGGACAATTTCTATTGATGGTAAACATCATGTTACTGTGGTAGACTCATAACTTAATCCCTTTTCTTCCCTGCTCTGCATTAACCTGGAGATGTCTCCTCAATGCACAGCAGTTCTAGAGAAGGGATTCTTTTACAGTTGTGGTCATAGCTGAGTAATCTTTGAGGAGAAAAAAAAAAAAAAGTCATATTTTAAGCGACTGGAAGCTATTTTACTCCCCTATAAATCAAAATAGGTGAGCAGATTTTAGTGTATTTCACTGAAAAAAAACCCCAATCATTCTAGGGCTGAGATGGAGAATTAATCTGGAAATAGTGTTGTTTTTCAGAAAGGGAAAAGAAAATGAAAAGCAGAAATAACCTTATCTCCAGAACGCAGCAAATGAATGTCTTCCCCAGTCCTCTTTGAGCTATAGCTCTGTTCATGAAGGATGAAGCAAAGCATAACACATTCCCTCTGGCCTCGTGTTGTTGCTGTGTTGGTGCTGACTCCTCAGGAGCATCCCATACATCCTTGTGTAAAGTCAGTATCAAGCCTCCATTGACCTCATCAGGAGGAGCCATTCACCCTGCCTCTGTGATGAGGTCATTCCATGAGGTTTGTTGTGCTGAGCAGGAGCCACTCTCTGCAGATCTTTCTTACAAATAATTCTCCTGCTGAATTCACGATGTGCTATAGAACAAGTGATCTGGCAGGATCATTTTGTCACAAAGCCATACCCTAGATGACAACCACTGGAGCAAATTCAATAGCACCGTGTGAAAACTGAAATTCAGAAGTGATTCTGAGGGAATAGACTTCACCATAACATAGGTGGTTTTACAGACTAGTTTTACACTGTGGCCACCTCATGGTGAGATGGAATGGACTCATTCTGGTCAGACTTCTTGGAGAAACATTGCCACCTTGAAAGCTAACCAAGTCTGTTTTGTCCCTGGTAGTGCAAGAAAGGAGGGACACCTGGAGCTACACCCAAGTAAACACAGTCACAGAAGACAGATCTAGAGCTGTCATTTCTGTCAGCAATCCATATATAGCAGGAGAATTTCCTAATATTGCCACTGAAATCCTATTTGCACAATGTAATATTTTCCTTTTGTTTTAGGTATAAAGGACATAAAACTCAAAGTAGTGAACATAACATTTACAAGGTTATTTTTCTTTTTAAACCCCAGGGAAAAAGAGTATCAGAGTTAAGGTTTCATTTTTATTTTTTTTTTAAAGCTATATTGTTAGTCATAAGAAAAATACGATGGCGACTTGTGATCTTTTGTAACTCTCACTGTAACACCTACAGAGAACAATGTAAAGCAAGGATGCAGTGACATGCCTTAAATTAGATCTCACTTTAGCAGGCTTCAAGAGGATACTTTATAGTAGCACAATTTCCAAAAAAGCAATACATTTCATGGACTTTTTATAACAAATTGCAATCTCTGCTTCTGGCAGTTCCCAAGACTCCCTCTGCTATTATTTTAGCAGCAGTGCATCTCTGAATAAAACATTTCCTCCTCCTTGGGAGTGCCTCTGATTCTTCTGGCAGTCTGGTCACAGGCAGAGCTGCCAGCACACAGCACTGCAAGTGCTTGTTCTCAGCCTTGCCGTCAGCGAGCATCCACTTGACTGCTGTCCAAGTGGCCTTTATACAGCAGATACAGAGCAGGGAGTGCACACTCTGCTTCTTTCCCCTGCAGTTTTGATGTTGGTGAATGCTTTAAGATGCTGCCTTAATGCAAACAGTATTTGCAAACCATTAGTGAAACGAGGAGGGGGAAAAAAAAGCAACCAAAATGGAAACCACACCGTGTTAGTTACAGGCGTTCCAACTGGAGTTACAGAGGGAATGCAGTAGTACAAGCACCACGTTTGCCAGGGTCAGTCCTTTTGCTGATTGCACATTAACATTCAGGTCTCAAATGAGAGAGGGAGAACTTATTGTTACTTTTTATTGGTGGATGCAAATGGCTGAGATTCGGCGAGTTACTTGAGCATACAATTGACCATTGAATTAAATGGGACTTGCTCACCCACTTAAAACTAAATGTGCCCTGCAGGCTGAACACTAGAACACTGAGATATTAAAAATAGATTAGGGTGCAGCCGTAAAAAAGCTGAGACCATCCACCAGATGAAGTATGGAAAGAATTGAGAAGCAAAGGCACAAATCTAGCGTACTGTTTAATACCTTTAGGTGTGATGGGATAATAAATAAGTTATTGTTTTCTGAGCCGTTAAAGGAATGCATTGGTTTTAGAGATGTTCTTATTTCTAGTGAAGTTTTAGTTTTCAGAGGAAACAGACAGACTCTTGCTATGGCTTGCAATGTGTTTGCTAGAAACAACCATCTGCTTCTCCTGCTTTCTCTTAAGGAGAATAAATTCCTTACATCTGGCCTGTATAATAGGACTTAGTGCCAGATACAAGACCCAATGAAGTTAAATGATGTCTTTCTCTTAGTCAGGAAAAAATCAGGATTATATTGCTTTTATAGCTAACATCTCCTGCTGCTTTTGCTGTTTTCTTGTTTTAAGTCTTACCCTGTTCCATTCCAGATAATGGGCAGATGTTGCTGCTCGTGTATCCTTATTTCTAGATTTATGCACAGGAATTCTCCTACCTTGCTGACATAGATGCTTAGTACTACCCATTTTCCAGAGAGCTTTTAAAACTTTTAATTGCCTTAGTCTTAGAAACAAAACTGCTTAGAAAATCCAAAAATTGACAACTAGGTGATAGCTTAAAGCTTTCTAATTTTTTTTTCCATTTTTTTTCTGTTTGTTGACTTATTTTCTGTTCAGATAATTATTTCTAATTTCTTTCAGTTTAGATGTTTCTGTTACATTTTGTTTATACTATTAATCTCATTTTCTGTTTATCTACTCCTCAGCTCTGGAAGCACAGGACTCATGTACAGTCACTGCTTTAACAGTGAGCTTGGTTTTAATTCAGTGAGGACCTATATTCTGCAGATAATTTCAGATAATTTTGCAGAAAAACTCCCTGGAGAAAGAAGTCTCTGGGATTTTTTCCTTTCCTGCAACACCTTCTGTGAGCAAGACCAGGTATCCATTTTAGTCTAATTGCATGTCTGTGGCAGTCTTACATTTCTCCTTACCATTTATATATCAGTTGGTAAAAGGTATAGAAATATCTTTCTTAATTTAAGTGGGGGGAAAGTCATGTATCTGAGAAGGTTTTACTCCCAGCCAGGACTGTTAATTGCAGAAGTAGTTGGAAAACTAAAACCAACCAAGAATTTACTGTAGTATAGCATAGTGCTGTTGCCATGGAGAATACTCTGTGTGTTTCTTTTATGCACCTACTTGAGTATATTCAATAATTAGTGAGTATGGTGAAAAACTGCTGATTACAGGTATGTTTTCTACTAAAGACTGCACGTGAGTAGAGTACAGAATGGTTTCCACGTGGTAAATAAACAGAGATGCTGCCAAAACCCCAGAAAAGTGAGGGGAGCTATGGCAAAATTTGGAATATTTGGGGAAGGAGGAGGAAAAAGTGACTGCTTACTCAAGGAGAACAAACAGAGCTGGCCTGAGGCAGGCTAAGGCAGAGAAACTCTTTCTCATAAAGCACAGTTCAGCTATCAGGCTCCTACCAAGTGGGTTGTCAGGGATGCTGAAGCCTTATGTTGGTCCAAAAATAAATTTTTTTCTTCCACTCATTCGTGGAAGAAAAAAAAATCCAGTGTGGGGATGAAATACAAAGTCAATGATCTCTAAAGCAGGAAGGTCTTTAGCCAATTTTTTTTCCAGAAACTAAAGAAATTATACTGAAGTGTCATGGTATATTTATGCTCTTCCTAAAGTGCCTCCTTGCTTAAGTATCTGCTGTTGGAGGTGTAATGCTGGGCCAGGTAGGTCTTTAGTCTGACCTGTTTCAGTTGGTTTTATCTTCTTAAATAAAGTGGATGATAAAAGTGTTAGCAGGTGCCTGGATTTGTGGCTTCCCTGATGCAGAGTGCATGCCTTGGATGGGACCCTGGGAAGGAGCCACCTCTGATTCAGCTTTGAGCTGGGTGATTTAATAAAGCAGGTAGATGATGAAAATTCCAAATGTTATTGGGGATTTTAGAGGAGTTACGGATGATGAGTAAATCAGAAATGTGTAGTAAAGAAATTAATCCAAGGGACTTGAAATCAGAAAAGTCTTTTTCTATGTTTAGGCTATAAAATCAGAATAAGGCTTCATAATATAATGCAATGCAGCATTTTCCAAGTAGTGAGCATTCTGTAGCTGGTTTTAGGACTGGAAAGGGATGTTGACAGTGTGTTGTATGGATAGTACTTGTCACTATTTGTCTTTTTTTTCTAGGACCATCTGAGAACATAGCATGTAATAAGTTCTCATTGTCTACTGAAGTCACCTGGAAATTGTTGTACAGCCCTACAAGAAAGCTGGGCTGTACAAGGGCTGTGGTGATAGGATGAGGGGTAATGGCTTCAAACTGGTAGATTGTAGATTTAGATTAGAAATTAGGATTAATTTTTTCACTGTGAGGGTGGTGAGACACTGGAACAGGTTGCTCAGGCAAGTCATGGATGCCCCAACACTGGCTGTGTTCAAGGCCAGGTTGGATGGGGCTTTCAGCAACCTGGTCCAATGGAAGGTGTCCCTGCCCGTGGCAGGAGGGTTGGAACTAGATGATCTTTGAGGTCACTTCCAACCCAAACCATTTTCTGATTATACTACCTTTACTTGTGCATTTGCTACCATTGTATTTGCTTTTTAAATAGTGATGTATTACTTTTGTGACACATGCAAGTAAGATACTTTTTTTGGGTTTGGCTTTCAAAACCAGCATGTGGGTGCCAACGTGGAATATGTAGGTGTGTGTGTTGCTGCCTCCTTCATTGAGATGTCTGTTTCTGATTTTGGATGGACCAACCAGTACTGCTAGAACTGATTGTGTGTGTTTGTTCAGAAGACTGGTATCAGCTCTGGTGCTCTGTTTTGTAGCAGCTGCATAATGCCATGGGATGTCAAAGCAGACATCAGGGTGGTAACTGGTAACAGTGTTTTCAGTGCACTGCTAGCAAATGCAAAGGATATGTTTCAGAATTACTCCCTTTCTCCATTCAACTTCAAGTACTTAATGAACTCTTCTTCATGCCTTCTTCAACGTCTTCTTGAATGAAGCCATTCCCTCCATCCTCAGCATAAAAGCATTGCCCTCTACTTATTCAATCTCATCTCAAGGTGCTTTGATTTTGAAGAGCTCTTAATAATCCTTAAGTAGGGGAAAGTATGTGAAGAATGGGACATTCTACATTTTGTGGAGAGCACCAACTTGTAAAAGAGCTACCCAGTGTCATAGGCACATGATGTCTTGCAGTGGTGCTTACAGCTTGACTTGTGGCAGGACTATAATTTTTACTTTTATCTTTTTCTCTGAAAGCACCTGTTTCCAGAAAAAAAAAAAAAAAAGCAGCTGGTGGACAAAGCAAGAAGGGTGCCCTAGTTCCTTGCTAACTTGCTCAGGCCTCTTTTGAACATTCATTTGTCCTTCTGCACTACTGGGCTGGTCTTACTTCTTATGTCTGAAACTCCTTACAGTTAAGGTGGGAGACCCACAACACAAGGTACTAATTTTGTAGAACAGCTGTCAAAAAGCATTAGTAATGATCCCTTTTTTTGGTCCTTCTGTTGAGTATTACTACCAAACAGAACATGTTGCAGTGATATACTTCCATTTCTTGCTGTGGTTTCAAAGAACACTCACTTGTCCCTCTGCATCTAACTTTTTATTTCAACCACCTGTTTTTTGAAACAGGCAAAAAAAAAGGCCTCAACTCTGCTTCCTACTTAAGTTGGGCTTTAAATATTGCGTTTGTTTTGTGTCTGCTCTGGTTTTGGTAGTGGGGGGAGTGGGCACGGCTCCTGTCAGAAGCTGCAAAGCTCTCCCCCATCTCAACTCCAGGTTGGACCTTCATCTGGCCAAGGCAATCAGTGCCTCTGCAATGACATATTTAAGATGTTGGGTGGGTTCTTTCACTTTGGGAATTCTTTTGTTTTGGAGTGTTCACCCAGGTTGTGCAGACGCCCTGGTCAGTAACTAAGGAGTGGGGGTGGAACACCTGAGCAGCATGATGAAGGCACAGAGCTTGGTTTAGATCAGAAAAAGGGATTTCTTATGCTATGTATTGCTTTCTGGTTTCAGCAATTCAGAAGAGGTATTTGGGCTCGTGGAATATCCTTACTTGGAAGGGATCCACGAGGATCACAAAGTCCAACTGCTGACCCCACACAGAATCTAGAATTTAAACCTTCTGCCTAAGTGCATTGTCCACACAGTTCTTGAATACTGATCACTTCCTTGGGGAGCCTGTTTCAGGGCTTGACCACCCTTCTCAGTGAAGAACTTTTTCCTAACATCCCATCTGAATTTCCCGTCCTGAACATTCCATCCCATCCTATTGCAGGACACCAGAGAGAAGAGATGATTCTCTGCTCCCCTTATGAAGCTGTAAACAGCATCAGTCACCTCTCACCTCCACATGGAGCAAACCTAGTGTCGTACAGACACTAGTGTCAGACTCATTTGTGCTGTTACTCAATTACTTTCAAAAGCTTAAAACAATGCTGTATTTGGCCCTTCAAGTCTAGTATTTTACTCACTAAAACACAATAAAAATCTTGACTTTTTTTTCAACTAAATGGATAAGTGATATTAACACCAGAAAGAAATTTGCATTTAGATAGCAATTCTCATTGACAAAGGATCTCAAAGTGATTTGCTGATAGTCATGTACATTTCTAATTAAGAATTCTTTTTTTCTGATTATTTCTGCTTAAATGTGTGTCTTTTTAATCACCAGAACTTCAGGCTGCAGTGTATTAACTGTATCATATTCCAATCTACTGCCTTACAAATTAGGAACTAGATCTATAACCTCCTACTGTGCTGTTCAAATCCTTACTTGAATGGGTAATCCAACTGAATTCAATGAAGCTACTTATAGAATTGTTCAGTAGCATATTAAAATATTGTATAGCTTGGACCTATACAACTGTCTGAAGCAATTCTTTGTAAATGTAATAAACCATCATGTAATCCCACCAGAATAACATTAGCTCATTTTTCATCTGGAACCTAACTGAAAAAGTAAATCCTGAGAAGGGGAAGATCCTTCTCAGAAGCATGTGTCAGCCCTCATGTTCTGATAGCTGTTACTGGGTACTGCTGGGGGTGGCAGAAGTGGTGACAGAATTATTTTACAGACTCTCTTGTCCTCAAATAAGGAGTCCCAGGTCTGCTGTAAACTATTAATGTAAAGCATCATCATGTATTATAACCTTTTATGTGCCTATTTCTTGTTCACAGATGTAGATGGAGGAGGAGTTAGATATTTAATTCACTTTTGTGAAAGTTCCTCTCTAAGATTTCTGCAGGAATCTGAAGTATGAGTGAGGCAGAGCACTGGGAATATATGGATGAGCAGGAGTCTTCCTTGTTCCTCACCAGCTAGAATAACTGCTTGTAAAAAAGAAGTGCTAAAACCTAAATGGGGTGGAAAAAATTGTCAGTAGGTCATTAAAAGGAAAGCATGAAATGTTACTTTTGGCTTTTAATAACAGTGTTTTAAAACCAAAATTCCAATTTAGCTTTGCACTTCAAACATTCTGCATGTTTTAATCTCTGAAAAGTTGTTCAGTGAATTCAGAAGAAAAATAGCTCACCACAAAAGCATTGTGGCAGGAAAGAACCTGAAGTATTTACACAATTGATGGGTATTACTGTCACTTTTCAGAGCTTTTTGTTGCTTTTATCTTCGATCTATCTGTTCCATAATTTCAGATAACAATTTTGCTTTTCCCTCAGTCCCTCCCCCTGGCGAGCTGCTTTGGAACCCCTCACCCACAGGGCCACCTTTGCAAGCAGATTGCACTCTAACCTCAAACACCCTGATCTCCACCCACCTGATCTATGTGCCATCCCTCCCAGAGCCAAATTAATCTCCTATTCTGGTGTTTGCTGACTTCAGTAAAACTGTAAATCTGGATTTGCCACCAGGGCAACATGTTGTGTATTTTTTTTTCAAGAGAAGTTGCATGGTGTAGGAATAGACACTCTCATGCTCTTCCATCTGTCCTATGAGAAGAAAAGCTGAAAGGGAATCAGGACATTAAAAGTGTTTATGAACTGAAGCACTGACTGCCAGTAGAACTTCTCCATTTGATTTTAGCTTATTCAAATCAAAACTTTAGGTTCTGCTCTCTCCAAGTCCTGCTGAGGGATGAAGAACCCCCTATTTTCTGCAGGTAAATTCCTCTTTTCTTTAAGTGTACCTCGGCACCACTTCTCTCTCCTGAGGCATCCTGCAGAAACTAGAAGCCCCTTATGTCTTTAATATGCAAGTGAGGTGCAGAACAGAGGCATCAAATTACTAATGCAGAGCTAAGAACAAGATATGATTCATTCATTCTTAGCCTTTCTAGTCCTGCACAAAATATCTGATCAAGGCGATATTCAAGGAGGATAGTTTTACAGTGTAACACTAATTTTTATGTACTTTTTTTCAAACATTTTGTATTTTAATATCGATGCTAATTTTTGCAGGAGACAGTGCATGTACTTTGAAAAATGAGGTGGTGAAACAAATAATTGACCAGGTTTCCTTCATGTCTTACAAATGTCAGAGGAACTGCCAAAGTTTCCAGAGCTGGAAAGCAATTTGATTTCTGGCATCTTGTGTATTGAGGTATATATATAAACGCAGCAAGTGGGACAAAGCCCCCTAAGCTAGTAACCAGAGAGCTGGCTCTAAAAGTGGGAGCAGCCCTCCCCTGATGGGTGCATGCCTCCATCTGATGCTGCACCTGAACCTACTGACTTATTTTAGCACCACCCTTTTGAAGCTTTAGGAATTTCTTCCTGGAAAGCATGTTGCATGAGAGTGTGATTAAAAGGAAAAATTAAAGACAGAGACCAATGAGTCCAAACTAAATGAAAAATGACACAGGCAAGGACAAGCTGTGTTTGCCCGCTGATACAGAGGAATGGCACCAAGGAAGTGTGAGCACTGTAATAAGATAAACTCAACAGGGTTTTTTTAATTATTACAGGCATGAATGAGCAAAAGTACGAAGCAGACAGGCAAAAATTGTAATGAGAGTGTCAGGAGTACACTGGAATATGTCAAACTTCCCTGGTCAGTGCTTATTCCATGTTACTGCATGGATTAAATCTGCAGTTAATTTGTTTGCATTGTAAACATTAAATGAAATGCTAGTTTAGAGCCCAGCTGTATTGTTTTCATGACGTGCAGGGGTTTCTGATGGAGCTAACTCTCCTGCTGCTGGGTTAAGCATACCATCACATATGAGCTGTGCAGCTGGACAAAGCCTGTACCAGTCAGTCTTACCAGTTTTGATTTGCTTTGATAACACGAAAGGAAGAAAGAAGCCAATGTTTTGGCAAAAAGGTCCTCTTAAATAGCAACCTTTAAATTATTTGCTTTGGTTTCTGTTGGCAGAAGTCCAGATAAACAATGTGGGATTTTGATGTGTGCTTTTCCCATTTCTGCTTAGAAAAAAAAATCATATTAACTGTGTGATAAGTCTATGGCAGGCAGAATTTTGGTGGGTCCACAGTAGAATCCCAAAAGAGCCATGAATCAGTCTCAGAACTGAAGTAAATTTTGACTCACGGAGACTCCAAATGGCACAATCCTGAATGCAAAGTGTTCAGAGGATTTTAAACTGGTAGTAGTAAAGCTGATAGTACTCTGGATTATTCCCAATGTGGATTATGCATCTTAATTGGTACAAATTATTGTAATTAAGGCTGGTTACAGGTGTTGAAGGATGGCACTGGAATAGAGTCATAGAATCATTCAGGCTGAAAAAAAGACCTTTGGGATCATCAAGTCCAACCATCAGCCCTGCTCTACAAAGTTCACCCCTAAACCATGTCCCTCAAAACCATATCCAAACACCCTTGAACACATCCAGGGATGGTGACTCAATGACAGGGATGGTAGTTTTATGTTTTGCTTTGGGTTTTTTTTCCCCCCTTCTTAAACTAGTTTTGTCTTGTTATACTTTTTACTCCATATATTTTCCAGAAGATGCATGCATTTACACACTAATAGCCTGTGCACTGCTAAATAATCCGTGCTAGACACAGGACTGTTAATCTTTCCTGTTTCTGACAGAATTAATGGGAAGAACCATTTTGCTACAGTTGAGTATAATTTCCTATATGGGGATATAATTAATGTCTGACAAGATGCTAAGCAAATATTGAATATTGCATTGAGAATGAAGCCTTCTATACAGTTCCCAAATTCACATAAATCATATTAATTAAATTTTCTGCTAACAATGCAACATGCCTATATCTATGTCAGTGTGAAAGATTCCAGTCTGGTAGCATTTTGGAAAGAGCATAGTGAGAACTCTCAAAAACCAGCAAGTGAACCCAAGAGCCACATCAGTCAACTCCAGCAAACTGGATCAGAGAGCAGGAGCAGTTCCTGCCCTCCTGGTCATTCCTGCCAGGTTTCTGAGCTAGCAGGGAGCAGGAACATGGGGAAATTATTTGCAAATACTTAAGAGATTTCAGCATCTCTGCAACTGACTTAGAAAGCTCTGTGTGGTGCCTCTTGCTTCATAGTGAGCCTGAGAGTAAGGTTTGCTCTGCAAATATTTAGCATGCTTGTAGTTGTATGTGTCAGGACCCTGAACAGTGCCAAGCTCCCTTCCTTCCATGAAAGGCAGGCAACAGCAGGAGGAACAAACAAGTAGTGCCTCTGAATATTTTATTAGGATATGGCTTTGCAGCTCTCATTGGTGTTATGCTGTAGCCACAGGATCCCTACAGCCCATTCCAGAATTTAGGAGCAGCTAAGGTGATGATTAAAAGATAACCAAGCAGAGGGAGGATAATTAGGTGTAATTTTATTTGTGTGTGCTGTAGTATATAGGGCACATGACTGAAAAAGGGACCAGAGCTCCTTTTATTGCAGTGGGTCAAAAGAATGTCAGAACTTCAGCACTTCTTACCTCCATCTTCCCAGGGAGGAGCACAACACAAGTTATAGCAGAGCTTCTTGGAGATACACATAGCATATAAATATATATATATACATACACATATATATGTATATAAATATATATATATATTTAGCATACACCAGCACACTCAGGACAGATACCTTCACATGCTGACCCCAAACTGCGACACATGGCAGGAATGTCTTAGGAGTTTTTCACAGTCATGTGCTCCCACATAAAGCTTTTGAAATAAGATTACCTATCTTTATCAATAGCCCTTTTTCTAGGCAAGCCTTTGGGGATTTTTTTATTTTTTTTTTAAATCTGAACCATATCCCTTTTGTTTCAGGATCAGCTTTTAATTCTCTGGTTTCACTTTCTAAGTGATGTCTCTCCTCATGTTCTGATCTTTCCTTTGGCTACCTGGAGACTCCTTTCTTCTTTTAAGACCAAATTTAATCATATTATTTGCCTGTCATCTGGCAGTGATATTTCCCTGGGCTTCAGGATTTCTGCAAAATGAGTTGTGAGCGGATTGGACCAATTTTCCTGGGGGTTAGTTGCATCTAATTGAGCTTAAAAGGTAGTTTAAAGGAATGTGTCCATTCTTATGCTCCTAATAGTATGCGCAACACTCTCCTGAAATCTGGATTGCCTGATTTGGGGTTTTTTTTATGGATTAGTATATTTACATGCTTTAACATGACAGGCTGGAGGATTAGGCTCAGGGGTAGTTTTTTGTTGTGGTTACTGATGACACTTGTAGAACCAAAGCATTTATGAGCTTTTGAAAAAAAAACCCCAAACATTTTCAATGGTGCTTTCTTGCTTCCTTGAAGTTCTGGGAGAACAAGAAACCAGTTAACCAAACTAAACTACCTCCTTTTCATCAAAAGCACTGTGACCTGGAACTGCTTCTGAGAAAGAGGAAGGAGACAAAGCCATCCAACTTGGTATGCAATCATTGTTCTTCAGCGAGCTGTCTCTATATGATGAGATGAAAGAGTAGTCAACTCTGCAGCAGAGATACAGGCATTAAATGTAGCTTTTCAAACACATTCTTCTCCTTAAAACACTTAATTGATCCCCAAATCGGCAGGCAGCTGAAAAAATTCTGTTTGTGCAAGAGTGTGCTGCCATTACTTTTCATTACATTGGATTTCTCCCTGGAGCTGGGTTTTTTTTTGTGGGTTTCTTTTCATTATACAGTACTTTGGAGTCCTTTGACTGAATGTGAATAAAGAGATGCCAGGCAATTATACCAGTTGTTTTGAGGATTTAAAACAAACAAACAAAATCATAAACCAAACCAAAAAACCAGTGTCACACAGCTACAAGTTTATAGCAGTTACTCAAGTGAGTTCTAGGTCATCTCATATAAAGAGGGATATGTAGTTACTCAGAGCTAATAAACCAACCTGATGCCAGCTTTGGACTCTGAACTATGAGCAAGAGTTTAAAGTTTGATGGGGAGACTCTGAGGATAAATAACAATAAATAATCAGGGAATTAACAGCTATGTTCTGGTGTCATCTTGGCAGCACAAGGTTTCTATAGCACCATTGGTGAATGTTCTCTACAAAAGGTCAATGATTTTTTTTATTTATTTTGTTTCTCATTTTACTTCAATGACTAGTGTCTATCAGCAGGATAGTTGGAAAGTCAGAATACTTTCTTCTTACACAGCATATGTTTAGTTCAAAGTGGATGGTCACTATCATTGCCTACTGAGCCTATGGTGACATTTCTTGCTCCTGTTAAACAGATTCACTTGCTAGTGGACAAATGAGTGTCAGGTGAGATGGGTGGCTGGAAATATCTGTAAGAAAAAGATGGACCCATCAAAAGTTGACCTGAGCTCAGGTCACCTGGGAAGTGAGGGGAGAGAAGACAAGGGCTTGCCATGACTGCATTTCAACATAATATAGAAACCCTGACAACTTCCAAGGTTATTCTGAAAGGGATAGGTCAGCCAGAGCTAGTCTGAACATTTCAAAAATGTTGGAGGCAAAAGTGTTCTCTCAAGTGTCTCAGTGAAATTTATTTGGTAATGTTGGAGGAAACATTGAAGCATCGATGCAGCAAAACCATTTTTCTAGTTTTAAAACTTTTCAGGGACTTCCTTATTAACCTTATAACTGCATGGTCTTTATTTCCCCTTCTCTTCTTTCCTCTTTCCTCATAATATTGATGTATTTTCCTTCTTAAGTCATTTTCCCTCTGGTAGAAAGTTTGGAGATGAAAAATACGCCTGCAAGAAAGTTTTCTGTAGGAAAAGATGAACTTCAGCATTTTCAGATAGAAGAATGGAGAGAGGTAATTCCAAAGAATTCCATTGTTGCAGATGGCAGAGCAATGAAGTACAGGTGAAAACCAAGGGGTTCAGGGGTCTGCCTTGATCCTCATTGGATTACAAGGGGACTTAGGAGGAGAGAGTGAGGAGGGGAAGGAAGTGAGGAAACTTTGAACTACAGCTCCCACGAGAGCCTGGACTGTCAGGAAAAGCTTTGGGGACCCAGCCCCAAATGTAATTTTACAGTATTTTTCTTCCATTTGACACAATTCCTAACGTTTTATTCTCTCATAGGCATTGGTATTTGTGCATTCTATCTGATTCAGGATAAGAACCTACGATGAAATAGACTTTCTGAAGGCAAAAACTCTGTTTTTCTGCAATCTCTGATTCGGATGGTCTTAAATGACACAGTCCCACATTTATTTATTTTCCTGTCTCACTTGGTGCAGAAAAGAAGCAGTGAATGAAACAAGATAGTCTTGCAAATGTCTGCCATTCATTGAAAAATGGAACTGAGCACCATTTGTAGAAATCAGTGTTATTTATGATGACCTGTAGAAACCTATATTATGTGTTTCTAAAGAATTCGATCTATTTTTCAATATTGTCATTTCTTTACTAGCAGAACTGTCAGTTTTAAACAAGTTTAAATTAAACAGATCAAGAAGTGGAATAAATAAAATGTCTCGCGTACAAATGCTGCTCCTGCTCCTTTTACTAAAGCAAAAAGACCTTCATAATTCATTTATGCCTGTGCAGTCATGACTTATGGAGCTTTTACACTCATGAGAGAAACATAATACTCACCCTTCATGGGTGAAATATTTGATATGGACTTGGGATTTATTCTCTATTGGTCTCTCTTGAAATGCTCATCTTAAAGGTCTGACAAAAAGTTTTGTTCAGGCATTAGATTACTGAAATTCAAGCAGTTAATCTTCAGACCATGCACAAAATTTGACCAGTTTCTCACTATCATATTATCCCCAGTTTGTGGCTTTATTCCAATTTTCTTCATGCTCAGGCTGGATGTGACATCCCAAGACATTACATTCAGGAATTAACTGGGGATAGTGTACATAGCAGTTAGCAAGTACAGTGTTTACAGGTAGGCATGAATTGCAGCAGGTCTCTAGGCACTCTGAGGGAGAGATTCTCTTTCAGGAACAGTTTGGACCAGCAAGTGTGAGCACCTTGAGCCACATTCCAGCAAGCCGGACAGTCTGCACTATGTGGCTGTTTTAAAGAACTGCAGAAAGGATTTGGAATAGATGAAGAATGGTAATGATGCTAGAAAGAAAGCCAAGGGAAGCAGTCAGAAGTGTCATCCAGGATTTATCAAAAGTGCCAGTAAAATATATTGCTGTGTAATGTAGTTCACCAAACTGGGAGGAGTGGCTGACACAGCAGCAGGCTGTGCTGCCATCCAGAGAGACCTGGACAGACTGGAGAGCT
>JANHGL010011062.1:58533-81830 GCA_024611195.1 Ceyx melanurus | reverse complement strand
TGTCATTAATCTTAGCCCCAGGGAGGCAGCAGACCTCTCTGTGTACTGGGTCTGGCCTACAAATTGGGCCCTCAGTTCCCTTCAACAGAGAGTCTCCTATTATGAGAACCCTCCTTTTCTTCCTTTTTTCTCTTTTTTCTTCCTTTTCTTTTGTCAGTGGTAAAACTTCAGTGTCTTAGCTGGAAACAATTGCACCTGAAAATACCAATGAAGTCACTAGGATGAGTCTCCATTTCAAGGAGGTATACTCTTGAAGCTCTTCTTTTCAGGAGGGAGAACAAAGGGAGGAACACACCTGTGACAGGAATCGTTGGTTAGCTTTACGTCAACAGGTCGTTTTCCTTTTCATTAAAACTCCTTTGACAAATTACAAGCAGTTTCTATATCTTAACTCCACTTTGGGAAAACAAAAACAAAACAAAAAAACCCAACCAAACAATAACAAGAAAAAAATCTAGAGAGCAAGCTGGTCCACTGAGACTGCGGCTTCTTTCATGCAGTACCTTTATAGGGTAAGGCCCATCATGAAAACCTTTTCAGAGGCCAGAGAATTATTTAGCTCTGTCATGTATACTTGGAAGTTTTTGGAATATAAAAGTCCTTCTTTCAAAAATCTTCTAGCCCAAATTATTTCCTAGGGTTTCAAAAATATCTCACACTATGTTTCTTCAAGGAAAGATTCATAAGATGATTTAATTTTGGAAAGCTGTTGCCATTACTTAAAAGTTCAATGTATCCAAACTATTAAGTGTTGAATTCTGCTTATATGTGATTTAATTTAGATTTCATAAGAGAAGTGTTAGGCTCAGATAACCAACAAAATGAATAGGATAGTTGGGAGATAAGTGATTTTTAAATATGTGCTATATTCCAGAAAACATTTCACATGTAACATTGTTGCTTTCCTTGTTCTCTCTTCTTTGACAAAAGGAGATAAATTAACTGCATCTAAAAAGAGCAGCTTGGTTGTATTTACAGCATCCTGTACTTTGCTATGTCTGAAAACAAAGCAAACTAGTGATTCCCAGATGCACTCAGCATTTTCAAGTCTGACTGAAACCCACAGAATGTACAGAGACCTACAATTTTTGAAAATGCAAGTCAGTTGTTTATACAAGAAGAGGTGGCTCAATCCACTTGTATCAATTAATCATGGCAGCATTAAAAGTGCTACAGAGAAGATCTCTGTAATGTGATATGAACTGAATTAACATTTTGGAAGGACTTCTGTCTCTCCAGCAGTTCATTTGCCGTAGTATTTACACATTACCCATAAAGAGTATTCAAGAAACTCTCAGAGTTCTTTGTGGAAATGAGCCTGGGTAAGTGCTCCGGAGTATCTGTACACTGATGCACACCCACAGGGAACAACAAAGAGGTATTAGAGCCCTTGTGTGCTGCTACAGGGCTACAGTCTCTTCGGGATCCCAGAGATATGACAGGATGGCTCATGTGACTGAGTGCTGCTTTGGGCAGATGTAGGCTGTTTAGGAAGGACAGGACAGTGATGAGCACAACTGTCCTTTTTTTATGTGGGAGCAGCAGGGGTACATGGAACTCTGCTCAGCCTGTAGCGACCATGAGACAGTGGAGTCCAGGATCTTGAGAGGAAGGAAGAAGGTAAATACTGGGATAACCCTGGACTTCAGGACTTGACTCATGCTGGATTGATTCATTAGCCTTCTACAATTAAATGACTGGCTTCATGGACTAGGGGACACCAGTGTATCTTATCTTCACTTCAGCAAGGCTTTCACCACTTTCTTGTATAACATCCTCTGTATACAGGCTGATGAAGTACAGCCTAGATAAATTAGGAGTGAGGTGGACTGAAAACTGGCTGAACTTCTGGGCTTAAAGAATTGTTATCAGCAGCACAAACTCCAGCTACAGTCCAATTCTTAGTGGAGTAGTCTGGGTTCTGATACTGGGGCCAATACTGGCCATTGCACTAATGACTTGGATGGTGGGACAGAGTGCATGCTCAGCAAGTTTACAGATGTTACACACTTGGAAGGAGTGTTTGACAGAACAGATGCTTGTGCTGCCATCCAAGAGAGACTGTGACAGGCTGGAATAATGGGCCGATAGGAATCTCATTAAGTTCAAAAAGTTCTGCACTGGAATAACCCTGTGCTGGTTGGAAAGTAACTTTGCAGAAAAGGACTTGTGAGTTGTAGTGCACAGCAAGTTGGCCATTAACCAGCAGTGCACCCCTGTAGCACAGAAGGACAACATCTTGGGCTGTGCTAGGAAGAATGTTGCCCAGCAGATCAAGGGAAGTGATCATTCCCCTCTATTCAGTCCAGATGAGACTGCACCTGAAGTTCTGTGTGCATGCTTGTCTCCTCACAACAAGAAAGACATGGATATACTGGGGAAGGTCCAAGGCCATGAAGTTTAAGAGATTGGAGCATTTCACCACGCCAGACAAGGCTGTGAGCCTCAAGAAGGAAGTCTCAGAATATCTTGTCAGTGCACACAAATATCATCTGATGGGAGGGTATGTTTTTCTTATTGGTGCCCAAGGTAAGAGGCAATGGCTGCAAATTGAATCAGGAAATTCCATTTAAGGATAAGAAGAATCTTTTGAGCTGTGGAGAGTGGCCAAACACTGCCACAGTTTTCTTAGAGAAGTTGTGGAATCCCTATCCTTGGACATACTAAAAATTGAACTGAACACAGGCCTGAGCAACCTGCTCTAGATGACTATACTTTTGAGTAAGGGAGGTTGGACTAGATTGTTCTTTAGAGCTTTCCAACCTCAGCCATTCCGTGCCTTGAAGAAGTCTGTGGGACAAACTGAGTTCTGGCTAACTGCTTTTGCTCTTTTGTTATTTAAAATAATAAAGAGATGCAGATACCAGACAGATTGCTTAGCCAGAATCCAGTGTGTCCTGTGGCTCAGTGCTAAAATAATGGCACCGATTCTTACCTAAATATTTACGTTATTTTCACTTTCATTTTCCAGTTATTCTTAATATCTCATAAGATCTGCAAATCATTCTTCTCTTTTGTATCCTCAATCATAAAAGCCTGAAAATGCTAGCTAAAGATGTCTGGAAATGCTGCACAACACTTAAATGTGTGCATGACAAACGAAAAATAGATGACACCTCAAGATATCCCTTGTATTGTTAAACCATTCTCTCTCAAAAAAGATCCTGGCCAGTCCTAAGTATTGCTAGCTCGTAGAAGCTAGGGTAGTGTAATTCTTATAACCTACTGCAAAATTGTCTTTTAAAGTTTGTCTTCCAGATGATGTGTTACTCAGCTTGAATAAACCTGAGAGACTGATTCCACAAGTGTTATGAAGTACTGATTCATTTCCTTCAAGTGTCTAGTTAAACAGTGACATGAGGAAAATGTAAAGTTTTGTCCTTAAATAAATATTGTATATGAATGGATCATGTCAGCAACACTCAGATTTCGTGATTGCCTGGAGTGGGAACTGGATAATGAGACTTGTCAGCTCCACTGGATTTGCAGCAGTTATTTGTGTGGAGCAGTTTTGAATGTTTCAGAAAAATATGTGACCATTTGAAAGGCTTGTGGACCAGTCTTTGTTATGCTCTGGGTCTGGTTAAACCAAATCAGCATAATTGTTCTTCAGAGGATCTTTTATTATGTGTTACACATTTCACTTTACAAATAAAAATTATTTCAGAAATGGAACAGAGCTTTCCATTAGGAGTAGTAGCCATAGGAATGGTTTGTGGAGATTACAGTTGAGTTTGATTCCCGTAATCCCTTTTTCTCTTGAGGATAAAAAAAAAAAGAGTATTTGCTTCCTCAGGTTTGAGTTCACCTTTTGGAGTTTTGATTGACAGCAGAGCATGAAGGGGAAGACTTAAAAGGCAGCGCAGACACAAAGAAAGCAAAAAAAAGGCTAAAACTGGAAAGACAGAGTTTTATTTTGTTGTGGGAGGTAACATGGCAAGTTGTCCTCAATAGATAAGAAAGTTATTATTTAAACATCCCGTTCCATGGCTGTGAGTAGAATGCAGTGTTTTACACAAGTTAATTCTCGTGTTTCTTTGTCTATGTACACAATGCATCTAGCAGAATTGGGTAGCTTGATGAAGTGGCAGTTTTTGGAGGAATATTATAGTTGTGTACCGATATGTTAAAGATGTAAACTGGAGTCAGACTAGCTAAACTGGGGGCTTGTCAAGCAATTCACCAGTTCCCTTACAGCATGTAAAAATGCTGTGTGTTCATGTGGAAAGCAGGGATATTTTTGCTCCTGGGGGACTTTTCCCCAACTCTGAAAGCAGTTAATGTCTTTTACTAGGAGGATCAGACTGCCATTGGTGCCAGAAACCACAAACGTCTGGGACCAGTATGTCAGAGATTATTTCTGCTGAATCAGCTGTCCATATAAAAAATGTATTAAACCAGTAACCCAAGCACAAAGACATTTCATAACACAGTGAGAATTGCACTGTGAAGTATATATTTGATTTACAAAATCTGAGTCCAATTCCAAAGTATACTGTTCTGTAAAAAAAAAACCAAAACTTTTTGTGATACCATCAACAGATTACAATACCAGTAAAAGTACTGCTAGACTTTTTCAAGTCTTTGGTTGTAAATAAAATAGAGGATAAAATAGGATTAATACCATGATACAATTTCTGAAGCATCAAATGATTTATACAGACAGTCGTATTAAAAGTTATTTTAAAGGAATCATCATAAACACATTATATATTAAAAAGTTGCCATGCGTGCATTTTATCGGGTTAATAGAACTTAAAATTGTTGTCTGGTATCTGATAACATCTCTGTTAGGTTTATTCAAACCAATCTGCTGTTTTGTAAACATACATCTACATGCATATGCTATGCCACTGGCTCACAAACAAACTGAAACCCATTCCTAGGTTGTAATTAAGGCTGTCTAAATGGAAATATCAGTGGTTAAAACCTGATAAAATTACAAAATAGCAAACATTATTCATATGCCATAATAGAATGTCTAGATCAAATATACATAGCTTTCAATAAGTTACTGATAAACCACAGAAAGTATATATGTTATGAAAGGAATCACTGTTAAAAATTGTCTGTTTTTTTTTGTTTTCAATAGCTTTAATTTATCTCAAAGACAGGTAGTAGGCTTCCATAGGAGAAAATTCTTGAAAAAAACCCCACAAAATTCAGTCCTACTCTGGGATTAGATCCCAACCCTAATGTTTGGGGTGGGGTTTTTTTCTTATTTTAAATAGAACAGACTTATTTTATTTGGTTGGGATTTTTTTGTTTGTTGGTTGGTTTGGTTTTTTTGGGGGGTTACATTAAATATTAAAGTAATTTTAAAGTATGCTTTTGATAGTACATATTAAGGAAAAGACCAGGGCCAAAGAAGGGGAGCATTTACTGGAGTTTTGAAAATTATGTTTGTTTCCAAGCATGATTGCTTGCTGACTTTAAGTTCGTTGCACTGCCACAGGGCAGCACCGAGCAATGGATTGATGTTCAGTGTGGTGCTCTCTCATGATGACTGCTTTATTTTCACCACTGAACATAAAGAAGATTCACACTTGAAGTATACTAAGTAAATAAAACCAGAAGTACAGAAAAAGATACAAAAATATACAGCATTCAATGTCTTGTGCTTTCTGTACAAGCCTAGCAGGGTCTTCCCGCAACAAGATTACTGCCAATAGAGAGCTTGCCAGACCCTTTTGAAATTCAAACATTCCTTCCAGTCAGTCCTAGGGGCTGGTTCTCTCCATGTGCATCTTCGGGTGTAAGTATAAGGCACAAGTAATTGAAACCCTACACAAATTCTCAGATATAGTCAATTGACTTTCAAAAAAACCCCAAAAAAACAAAAACAAAAAAAAAACCAAAAAGGACATGCTAAGAATCCCAATAAACATTCCCAAGACCATTGTCTCACAGGCATATCTTCTTTTTTCTTAAAAGAGATTAACCCACCTCTCTATGAGTAGGTGGGAGGGAACAGTTCTGTGATAATACTGATGTGCTGCCACTATGACTTCACTAATATTTATCATCTAACTACTACATCTACTAGAGACATAAAAATAAATAGAGTAGCAGCAGCCCCCTTAGAGAATGAGGCCAATGAGAAATTTTCTAAGCCAAATTGTCAAGCATCTGCATCTTCTACATGGTATGAATATAGTTTGCATTCATTTGCATTTGTAAAGTTTTCTTAGAATTCTTCAGGCAAAACATAGAAAGATTAAAGAGTCTCCATTAGTTGGGGCTGTATTAATTTATACTTGTATGTATATGAAGTTAATACAGCTAGCACAAAGTAGCACAATCAAGACAGTTTTCTACAGAATCTGTATATAGAAGAAAAAAATTAATACACATTTTCTGACCAATAGCATTCTTTCACAACAAAGACAAAAAATTATTTTAGATTACTAGACGTAAGCCTTATCTTAACTGATTTGCTAATACAGAATTAGATCAGTCAGTATTTCGTGCTACAACCAATGAGAGCCTAGATTATGATGTCATCTCAGAAAGACCACAAAATGCAGAGAGAATTACACCTTGTTTCTAAAAATCTACGTAACCTTGTTTTTTATTAAAAAAAAAACCAAAATAAATCAAAAAAGCAACAAACTACAATTAACTGCTGTGAAGTAAAAGATTGTTTTGACAATGTCATTATCCAGATTTATGGATTATATTTCATTTTCACTCAAGATCTAATTCTCCTCAATCACTCCAAAGGCTTGAGGACTAGTGATTGCTGGAATCCTTCTTGGATTACCACTGATCCTCAAGGACATGAGAGCAATTCCAAATTAACTTCCAAATACATTTATGTAAACTGTCTATCCTGCCTCAGAAAGAATAATCCACTACATTCACATATAAACAGAACCTTTAAATATGCAACAGATGTTCCATTTTTTGAAAAGCTCTTGAATTCATTGACAGGCCTTTGGCTAAACTGATGAATTAATTTGTTCGGGGCGGATTTCATAAATCCTCTAATAATTCTTACCCTTACACATCTTGACTTGATTTCTGAGATCTACAGCATGTGTTTTAAATGTTTTAACCTTTACTACTTTAATCAGGTAACATTTATTTCAGTGCTGGATGATGATCGGTCATTGAAAGGTATAGGTGACTAGGAAATAAAATCCAATTTGTCAGTTAAATGAACCTCCACATCTGAAATGAGAAAAAAATAGTCTATTACTGGATCACTGAAATGCTTAGTGGTTTTGATGTTGCTCTCAACTGATACATAGTGCTGGATAGCTAAGTATTGCTGGATGCAGTGCTGGTATGCAGAAATCACAGTTACCAGGCTTATGTACAAACAATTTCTTGGGGTGGTTTGAATGTAAGCTTTTACCTCTATACTGAGGTTTTTTTCCTATCATTTTCATCTGTTACTATTTTTTAATACTTAGAGGCTGGATACCTATTTATAAAAGCAATGTAATCAGTTTGAAAAAGAATTTTTGTCTAAGCTGTGTGCTTTAGAGAGGTCTTCAACTTTGTTAATGCCTCTGATGTAATGTACTACGTTATATCAAATAACGTGTTTTTTAACTCACAAATATGTTTGATAGAGTGCAAAAAAAATACGCAGGGAAAACTGCATTTAGAAAGACTTCTGTCTTCTATTGCCAGACAACACACATGCCAGTCACCCACTGAATAAGCCTTAATGTATTTTCTTATTACAGTGGATCATTCAGAGGTCCAGAAGTCTGCAGTCTCTAAGATAGGATAAGAATATATTACATTTATAATGTTTTTGTTTCTCATGGAAACCATAACCTGACTAAATGGCCTTTATTTTCCTTTTTCATGACATTTTCTCATAAATCTAGGTTTGGCTAGATTTAGAAATCTGAGTATGTCAGTGCTGCATGTATTATTTGTCCCTGTCTGTATGAATCCATGGAATTATGAGTGTTACTACTGACATCTGTAGTGTTGACATTTTTTGCTCTGATGCATTTTCTGAATGGACTTTCCTACATCAAGCAGAATGATTGACTTTTGAAAAACTAGAAGAGTTAGACAGTACATAACAAAAATGAGACCTGCCCATATGATTTGAGCCTTCAAAAATAAACTGAATTCTTGTTGAAGTCAATCTAGGTTATTTACATTTATTTGATAGAGGTCTGTGATTAAGTTGGGGTTTTTTGTTTGTTTTTGGTTTGGTTTGGTTGTTGGTTTGGTTTTTTTTTAATCTGGGCCAGGTATATGCATGTCTTTTTATATTTCTAATGTGAAAAATACTCTTCATTAAGTGGAACTGAATTTCATGAGTGAGAAAAAAGATGAAAAATGAAAATTCTGCCTGTCATATTGTGTTATTAAGTTTCCAAGGTATTCTGGAAACAGGACACTTAACAAAGCTTTTTTTTTTTTTTTTTCTTTCTGTGTTCACTGGATTCTTCTGTCTTGCCAGTTCCTCTATAAAACATAATCTCAGCTATCACATGAGTAGATAACTAGCTGAAGCCAAACAAAATGTGTATTAACTGCCTCTCATCTGCCTTTCTCTTGATAATGCCAGACATACTGACCTCTCTATCCAGATGACAAATTCTAGTAAATTTTAGAAATCCAATTATAACAGAGATAATTTAGGAAATGGATAATCCCTTTTTAGAGATTTTTAAAACTTCAGTGGACAAAATGCTGAGCTTCAAACTTTAGTTTAGGCTTCTATCTTGAAATTAGGTTGCTAACCTAAAGTTCTTCAAGCTTCTAACTTGAAATTTAATTTGAAATTAGTCCTGCTTTCAGGAAGAGGTTGGATGTATAAACACCTAAAATCTCTTCTGAATAATCTTATCAAAGATCCTGTGATTCTGTGATTCTATCTCCCATTAGTTGAAATTGGCTCAGAGATTGGGAGATTACTTGAGGAGACTAATAGATTATATAAAAACATGCATTTTGCAAAATCACTTGGAATATTATAACAAAAATGGTGTGATATCCAAGAGAAGTTCCAGAGTAGAGTGCACATAGATGAGTATTATTAGTTCATCCTGTGAAACACTGTGCAGCTCACATTGGAAGAACCGGAATTATTTGTTGAGGCCCTTCAAAGTTTATGATCTGGAGAAGCTGGTCAGGATTTCATGGCCTTCAGTTTGTTTCATACATCATACTTGGCAGTCTGTTCCCACTTCATAAATGATGAGGAATGAGTATTCCTGGTAAATTAAATGCTACCATTTTGCTCACTATGGGATTTCCTGCAGGGTAAATCGAGATTACAATATTCTCAGGGATTGTGATTGATAGTAATGTGCCACTGACCTTCCAATAAGAAATCAACCAAATCTTGTGCCTTTGAGTTGCTCACTAGAAACAAGCCTATCCACTGGGGAAAAAGCTAGAGGAATTTGAAGTTATTGGTAGAACACTATGGCTTACAAATGCCTAATAAACTGCAGTTATGTTATAGAAACTACATGATTACCTGATTCTCCACTTTGCTATATTGCCAATTTTGGTAAAGTTGCAAAAAATGAAAAAAATAGGTGTCAGGGTAAAGCTATAACTGAAAACCAAATATACAACAAACTGCATGGGATTGATGCTAATTCATTTCTTCAAATGGTTTACTTAACAGTACTTTCTGTCACAGAATCTCTGAGACCTAATCAGTAACATACTGCAACATATACTGAAGGCAGCAAAGTATTTCACAGCTAAGCAATCAAATATTTTTGAGTGAAACAATTTTTTTGAGTTTGAGTGAAACAATTGCCCTAGAGAAAAAAAAAAAAAGTTATTGCAGTAGTCAGGACTGAAGTGTCCTTTGATTCTTAGTTTCTTATTTCTAAACTACACATTTCAGATTTGCAGTGCTAAACTCAAGTTCTAAGATAATCTTTTACAGGTAATGTTTTGTTTTTTTACTTTAAAAAAGTACATTAATTTCATACAGAAGTCACAGGACCTTAAACTCAACTGCAAACTTAGCTGCAGAAATACAAAATAGACAAATCTGCAGTGAAACAGCATCATTCAAGCCAAGAAAATAATCTTATATAAACACAGAAATAATTTTCCTATATCCACTATAAAGTGGATATTGCCATTTCCATAAGATAACCAGAAAATACTATACTTTTCAGTGCTCGACTCTGCACTCTTTGGTTTGGAGTGAATGTTCCTCTAAGATATGAAGGTGAAGTACATTGTTTATATAGCATTTTAGATGAAAGTACATCATCAAACCTAGCCACTGTCATTTGAAAAAGGCATTTTCACTTGACAAAACAGCTAGTCTGCATGTATGCTGAAAACTTCTCTCACTATTGTAACATAAATAGTATGATTTCAAATAATATATTTTCACTAAATTACTGAAGTAATTTGTTTAGTAAATAGGATAAGTTATTCCCAGATATGTACTCTATTGCCGGTGTGGGTGGTTTAAACTAGGAGAGCACCCATGTGTAGACCTACCATAGTAATTGTGCCAGGAAGTGTGTTCTTCAGCTTGTCTACAATGACCTAACTTTAAATGACCTAATCTGGATATCAAGTAGCACTTCAGCCATATCAGAAAAGAGCTCATCAAGGGTGGGCTTTTGTATATTCCATTAGGCTTTACAGCCTGTGTTGTGCTCTATCTTGTTGCATTGATACTGATAACTCCACCAAAGCAAGCCAGTTTAAAGGTAGCTTAAATTCTGGAGTATCTGGTCATGGGTAAAAGTCTTAGATGAGTATGCTAATACCTACCTAGTGTATTGATATTGTTGTGTATTTACTTTCACTTTCATCATAGCTGTGGTCTCATAGAGTGAGTGAAGGCCCAGGCATCCAGGCATGTAGACAGTGAGAAAAGACTCATCAATGTGGCTGCTTCGTACAGAACTCCTACTTCTCCCTGAGAAAACAAAAACCTGACACATTTATTCTAATTGAACAATAGTAACTGGCTGACACTTTAAAGCATTGCCTTAACTTTGGAGTTGACAAGGAAAACTGCTTAAGGTATAGCAACTAAGCTTTGAAGTGTTGCAGTGACATTACAACCCTGTATTTTATAGCAAGACTTTTCCTAACTTTTGAGTGATATGAAGAAGTTCAGTGAACTGGGATGAAGACACAGATTACAATCTTGCTTTTTAAAAAAAATTTCTCACCTTCCCCCTGTTTCTTTCCACCTTAAGAAAGGATTCCTAATTCTAGAGGGGAGCTAGAATTAGAGGCCTAATTTGTAGACTGTAGGCTTTTAAAAATAGGTATTAATAAATCCCAGAGCTGAGAAACATTACTATATGTATATTTGCTGGCTTACAAAATTATTTATGTCCAAGCTTCCTACAGATGGAGCTATAATGCAATTTGTAAGGGCCAGTTTACTTTCACAACAGATATATAGCATCTCCATGAGTGAACTTCTTGTTTACATGCTTTTTGTTGTGTTTCCCATTTACTTGTCCTTTACTGCAGTAAGTTTTCTTCAGAAAAGGTTAATATAAAAGATGCAGTTTTTGCTATGTGCAGTTTTATGAAAAACAAAACAAAACAAAAAACAACCACTTTTGAGGTTGCTGAGCTTCATTTTCCCATTTAATGCTAGCGCATTTAGCTTATTACTTCAATCCTTCTTCAGTACAGCAGTTAATACAAAGGAGAAAAAATGAAGAACATATTTGAAAACAACAGACAAACGTGGGCTCAGTGTCATTGCTGTATCATTCTATTCTTATAGCATCCCTTCTTCTGATTTTTCTGTTATCTCCCTATATTGTAGGCTTTTGGGTCCAAAGACATATGTGGAGTTACATGAACAGTATTCTAAAGACTTTGTTTTAGAAAAAGGACAAATGGCTACAGTTTTTATTGGGACCCTCCGGAGGGTTAAGGATACATCTTAAATCGTGTCTTTCAGACTCCTCAGATACTTCCTCTTTAAGTATTCATACTCTCTGGTCATCTATTGTGCCACTTACCTAGCCAACAGAAATTAAGAAGGTGCTTGGGCTGGCACCATGGACAGAGGTCCCCCGTGAAGTGTCTGGAATTTTAGACCGGCCATTCTTGACAGATGTTATTCACGTGGACAACTAAAATGCTTAGATTATTTAATTAGATTAACTAAATTAGCTGAATTGGTAGATTTTGAGGGGGAATAAATATTCCCTCAAAACTGGGCAAAACCAACAATTCAGCCCAGGGAGGTTGTGGAGTCTCCATCTCTGGAAACACTTAAGACCCGCCTGGATCTGTTGCTGGGTGACTTGGTCTAGGTGATCGTGCTCTGGCAGGGGGGTTGGACTAGATGATCTCCTAGGTCCCTTCCAACCCCTAACATTCTGTGATTCTGTGATCTTCTATTAAATATCTGTAGTTTGGGAGAGTTTCAGATTGATGAACTTGTAGGTGAAAGATTCTGCAGTCATATTTTCTATCACATAATCTGAGAATAAAGGTAAGCACCATTATGAATCAATAATCTAATCTTGTAGCATGACATTGACAAACTTTTTTTTTGGTAGTAGGCGTCTTCCTTCCAAAATACATTTTTGTCTCCCTTCAGTGTTCTCCTTTGCTACACCTAACAAATATATTCAGGTCCAGCCCTAAGAGAACACTCCAGACACACTCTCTGTGGTGTGTGAGGGTTTCCATTTTTATTTTCCTCATGAGAAATTAATTGGAGCTGGAAAATATTTAATTCTCAAAGAACTCTAGAATTCAAACAGAGTTTCTGGAGCTTCAGGTCACATCATCAATTTTTCAGTTTCAGTTTTGGGCCCCTCACTACAACAAGGACATTGAGAGCCTGGAGCACATCCAAAGAAGGGCAACAAATCTTGTGAAGGGTCTAGAGAACAAATCTTCTGAGGAGCAGTGGAGGGAACTGGAGATTTTCAGTCTGAAAAAAAAAAAAAAAAGCTGAGGGGAGACCTTGTTGCTCTCTACAAGTATCTGAAAGGAGGTTGTAGAGAGGTGGAGGTCAGTGAGGGTCTTCTTCAAATTAACAAGTAATAGGACAAGAAGAAAAAGCCTTAAGTTGCACCAGAAGAGGTTTAGGTTTGACATTAGGAAATTATTTTTTTTCCAAACAGGCTGCCCAGAGAAGTGGTGGAGTCACCATCCTTGGATACCTTTAAAAGTTGTGTAGATGCAGAACTTAGGGACATGGTTTAGTGGTGGATTTGCCAGTGCTATGTTGAGTTGATCTTAAAGGTCTGTTCCAACCTAAACAGTCCTGATTCTATAGTTGCAGACCCCTTGCTGATGCACTGAGACATCTTAGTCATGTACAGATCTCCATCAGCCATACCTGAAAGACTTGTGCAAGTGGGTTCTAAAGAGCACATAGAAGTGAGGTGTTTGTTTCAGCCCTGAAAAAGTGCCCCTTGTTAAAGCTCTTTGCACAGTAAGAGAAACCACTTTTGCTTAGTGTTGACTTCTATGAGATTATACTATGTTGATCATACATAAGCAAAAAAACCCCAACCTCTGCCAGAGGCTCTAGTAATCCATTTGGGGGATTGCTTGTTTTGCCTAAAACCTAAAGGCTGAAGAGAGATTCAGGAATGGAGGATAGATTCTTGCTTGTCAAGAATAAAGTCATGGGACCTCCAGAATAGCAGGGAGAATAACTGCTAGCTGAATTTATGACCCATATTGATCGTAATGTTAGGCTACAGTTCCTGCATTGTGTTTATGGTAAATGCTTCTGTCTTGCTGTGGAAGATTATCTATTTGTGGCCAATGTTGATTTATCTGGCACTCTTCAAACAATGGAAATCCTCCTTGTCTGGCAAGGTGGGACTCAGAAGTGTCCCTCGTGAGTGAGAGTAACAAAAATGCTTCTTAGTGGACTACCTCTAAACAAGTTTGGTGCATGGACCTATTAGGCTTATTTTCATGGAACTAAAATAGAATAAAACTTGGAAATATTACAGAACATGGAAATTATTTTTCATGGAAAACAGTCTCTTCAAGTTGTGAATCACAGACAATCTGAATATCTGAGACTGTAAGCCCTGTCTTGACAATGAACAGTAGTGGACAGTTGATTTCTAAATTCCCTGTAGCAGAATGCATTAAAGACTGTAAGCTCTGGTGACAGTAGAGGCAGGTTATACAAAAGAGGGATATTAAACTTAGTAATAGAGTTGAAATATGAGGAGCATGTTGCATGAAGCTTCTGTGTACTTTGTACTCATTTTTTCTTGCTTTCCTTGGGGAAGAGGGCTGCAGCCTTCATTAGGGTCCTAACTCTGATATGTGAGTCTCTTGTGGGTATTATTTGTAAAATTTACAGTGTATTAACTAGCTGTAAGCTTGAGTGCCATGAAAAAGTAAGAGTGCCACAAAACTAAGTAGCCATCAGAGGGAGAAGGATCTGCTGTGCCAGATTCAGCCCTAGTGATTGATTATTTCTGCTCTTGCTGACCTCTTTAAAACAGCACATCCTTGGTCCCCTCAATCTACTGAAGAGTTTGTTTGCTCTTTAACTAGAGCAAACTAATGTGCTGTCTACTGCCTTTTATCCAGCTTACCACAGTCTCATGATTACATTTTGAAATTCTTGCCAATGTAGTCTTTTGTGTCTCAGCTTGCACCAAAACTGTTTTGGTCTAACATCTTATCTCTATGCATACAGCTCCTAGTATAGCGGGCTTGAATCTTCTCTGTGCTATTAAAATATATGAATAAAATCACCCCTCTCAGATCTGATTTGGTGTCATCATTTTTCCTGTTTTTTTATGGCTTCCTCAGTAGCTGAGGAGGATTCTTATCTAAGGTTTTTGGAAGTCTTAGGGCCAACTCCTACTGATTTAAGTTAGGCATATTTTATTAGAAACCTTATTTGGCCCTAGACCCAAACTTTATGCACAGATACAATCCATTGGCTATGTAAGTTTACAAAGATGTGCATTCAAATGCTGCAGATAAAGATTTGTTTTCAGATTAGAAATTTAAACCATACAGATTATTTCTGCATCATGTACCTCATCTTTCATATTCTGTGCCACATAGCCTCCGAAAGAATCCAACTCAGCAGCCAAAAGAAATCACTCTACACTTCCTTGATATTTAACACCAACATCTGGGAGGGCAACCTAAGTGTTGAGTGAGAGGAAATGGCAACAACCCATTTAGCTACAGTGCTCCACCCAATCTTATGTCTCTTTTCTGCTTCTTGTCAAGTAAGGTCTCAGTTTTGGTTTGAAGTGTCTGCTCCTTTTCCTTAATAAACAACTCCCACTTGGAAGGTGGAGTGCTGAAGCACAAACCTAGGCTCAAGAAGAAAGCCTTCATATCCTCAGTGAGTTAACATGGAGAGCATCCAAGTACAGGAAGATAAGGAGAAAAATCTTGAAAGTAATCCTCCAATGGATCCATGGACATTAGTCTTATGAAAGATATTAAATGATAAACAAACCATGAAAATGGGTGGAAAGGAAAAGTGGGAGGTAAAAATAAAAGCTTAATCTGAAGTAGAAGGTGCATGCAATTGAAGATGTAGAGATAGCTCAGAGATGAATGTTCCGTCATTCTTGATTCCTTTTTAGTCTAATATAGAAAAAAAATGATGATTTTATATTAAACATTTTATAAACCAAGCAGAAGAAAAATAAAAGACTAATAATTGCATATTTTGAATTTTGGTTTGGTTCTTTTTTTCTTTCTCTAAAGAAAACTGCCTTTGTCACAGTAATAAATTCTATTTCATCATATTCTCATATTTCTGTTACTGTCTGCTTCTTCACAGGGAACATGCACATTTAAAATATTTACTGATTTCAGACTGTCTCCACAAACTTCAGTGTCTTTTGGAATAACAACTGAACATATTGTCTATCTATGAAATATGGTCTCTTCTTTTTTGGATATGGGACCATTAATTTGAGGAGGAGGAAGGATATGAAACATCAGGTACTTTATATCCAAATGCAGGATAATTCTATTACATATAGGGTACAAAACTAGTGATGTTAGTCACAGAAAGCATGGAAGGCTGAAGGCAAGATCTTCTACCATGTGGGATGTATAACTGAGGAAAAGAAAGCATGAAACATTTGTTTTGATATACTAGTTTCCAGGACCACTCTTGGGAGCGAAGGCTAGAAGCAAACATAAAATTCTTCTGAGAAACCAACTCAGTACACAGCATGAACACCAGATCACAAAATGTGAAGTCTTCATAGATATGTCTTTTCTTGTCTGTGCTTAGATATAACATATAGATTAGGAAGTCTTTATTGCATCCAGATAATTAAACTGAACAAAATATTCAGTATCAGATAATTAGGTAGTCTAGATGGGATTTTGGTCAGAAAGCCATTGCAGTCATAATAACTCTTGGGGAAAAAACAGAAAACTAACAAAAAAAACCCCCCAAAAATGAAAACAAAACAAAACCCAAATCTGATTGATAGGACCTTTAATTATAATAACTGGTCATAATGTACTGTTTCAGTCTCATTTTAAAAGTGGTTTCTGCAGTGGCACAGTATTTGCAATATATACACAGGATGTTGTAAATATTGATTGTAATAAGGCCTTGCATTCCAAATACTAGTGACAAACTGCTTTAATCTGTACAAAGTCATTCTTCGTCTTACAATACACCAAACACTTCATTCACTGAAAAAGTTTGTGTTCACAGAATGCTTGAAAAGAAGCTGTTCTGCTACTAAGACTTAGTGACTTCATGAGATGATTCACAATTACATCACATATAGTGAGAAGTCAGCCAACACTAAGGGCCATTACCTAAACCCCTGGCCATGTCCTGTTATTTGAAAGATGAGTGTATCATCTGTGGAAGCTTGGTAAAACATATCCAATAGTAATGTTCCTTGCTTCTCAGAACTTGTTCTTACAATTGCAATACTTCCTTCTACTGTACCTGTCAATATGGAGTGGTTCACCAATAAGAACAAGTGTATGAGGCATTCGGTTTCAAGAATCAACAGTGACATAATCCTGTGATCTGCAATGGAGGTAGTACAGCCAATATATAGTAAGTCTTTCAGTAAGCATCCAAAAAAAAAAACCAACAACATATATATATATAATGGAGATTTTTTTTTTCTATGCATACATATGAAGTTGGATATGGAAGATACTGATATCCTGAAGCACTGTTTTTCATCATAAACATTGACAGTAAAATGTAAGCTGTTAGGCCAAATCATCACAGTGATGTCAACAAATTCTGGTGCATCTTACTATGCTATAGAACTGCTGTATGAAGTGCTATGCTGTTAGAGTTTTTGGCATACAGTTAGAGCTTCCCAGATGACCTTTATGTGTTAGTTCTAATCTACAGTAGGATTGTAACCTCAAGGAACAGTTACAATATCAGAAAATCTTAACAAGTTGGTGCCTTAGTACACCTACCCCCTGAACCCACTCTTACCTGATCAAGAAGCCTTCCTGTGATGAAAGATGTTTGGTTTAATTGCTGCCTCATGTCTGGTTTTGTAATTTGCTTGGTACAGATAAATATTTGGAATGCTTATTCTGCCATTTCTTCTTGCGCATTCCCCCAGTATATGTGTGTATATGCTATAAATTCAGTCTATACAGTTGAAGACACTTCTTGAAATGATTTGCATCAAAATCTATGATGCAAACTGTGCATGATGATGTGGCCTTCATTTTCACCTCTGGTAGAAATATCTTCTCCTTTTAAAAGAAAGGCACCCAATCTTTCCTTTTCTTGAATTAGTAGTTCCAGTTCAGACAACTCTAGTGAGATTTGTCACCCTTATATATGGTGAGTCCTAAGAAGTCTGAATTAGCTTGGGGTGGCTTAGGTCAATATAAAGCTTCGTGGGGGGCTTCAAAGAGAGAAATCTAGTGCTAGGCATTTTTTGGTTGATTCTTTTTCACTTTGGGAATAAAAGTTTTTTAATCTGTAAAAAAATTAAAAAAGTAAAAGCATAGTCTGAGTGCCAGGTCTAAGGAAGATTGTTCTCTGTAAAGGTAGAACTTGATAGGAGATGATTACTTATTTAGCTGCCAAAAACCACCTTAGGCTTGCCTGAACCTGGGCAGGATAGAAGCATTTGTGGTCTTTCAGCAGTGAAGAGTCTAATAAAAGTCTGGTCCCAAAAATGATGGATGAGTGTGGGGGTTTGTGCTTATTTTGGACTCAGAGTGTCCAGGAAAGGATAGAGTTTTATATGACCTAGTAAGAGCTGTTCTGTAGGCCAGATGTATAAGCTGAAAGGTTAAGAATTGAAAAGAAGTTCTCCCAGTGACCTGCCAAGAGTGAGAGTACAGTAAATACATGTATACTCTTCTTCAGAATCACTTTAGTGTGCTGTGCATACCTATCCCAGTTGTGTGTAAGTGACACTTAATGGGAAGGATCATCAGGATTATATTTCATGGATCTGATAAACACAGAAGACATCTATACCCTTGAGTACATAAATATGTCATGAAGAATTTGTCTGTTATATATGCCATGTATGGGTACATAAGCTCAAATTCACATACATTCTCAAAATCATTGTTCTTTAATAAGTATTTTTTAAATGTTTAATCGTTATTAAGCCTTGTGTTTCAGTGTCAATCCCAGTAATGCTGTAATAATTTTTTCAACACAGTCCTCATCTTCATGTCAGATCTCCTACCGCTTTTAGTATCAAACTAATGTGAATTCTGTTTTTACCTTCCTTGGTGAATAATGTTACTGGATGGAAATTACCAGCATTACCCATCTCTTGTCTTTTTTTACTCTATGTGGTCACATAAAACTCAAATGTTATTAGAGAGGTTTTATTAGCAGAAGTGCAGTTTCCCTGGTGTGGGGGAGTGGACAATTGCCTAATGCGCTGGGCAGGATATATTGCCTAAAAACTCCTTACCTTTCCATAGTAGAAAATCTAAGGTTTCAGGAGCAAAGACCATTTGAACAAGCTTATATCTTCAAAACTTTTAATAAGCTACTCTCTCAGAGACAAGGACAACAATTTGGTTCAGTTTGCATATAAAAAATGGCAGGCAAGTCAAGCTTAGTTATGGAGTTACAGTTGAAAGTAAAGCCAAAAGTGTAAATGCATGAGTAATGACATACAAAAATATGATACACATTGGGTAGTAATTCAGACTCCTAACATAATGTCTTGTTTATTTTTACTGTTTACACAAATATAAATTGGTCAGCCTAAACAAGTTGCAATATGGTTGCAGACATAAAGAATTTCTAAGGAAAAATTAAAAAGATGCACTAGTAAAAATGGGTAAGAAGCAAAGCTTATTATGTACATTACATAAAATCTATTGTGCTATCTAAACATTAATGAAAATATAACTAGTATTCTTTCTCTAACTAAAGTTAAAGTTACACATCTGTTTTCCATGATTAAGTACTTTGTTTACTGAGTAGATTTTTCAAACCAGCCGAAAAGAATGCTATAGCATTCTCTTACATTGACCATGTGCTCATGAAGTATGTGCATTCTAACAGTTGAACTTTTAATTGTAAGAAGTATGGTCTAGGTTTTTAACAGGGAGAGGATAAACTGCTTTATATTTTGTTTCTCTGCTCATTGGTGATAAAATGGGAGTCAAATAAATATCCATGTAAGTGAATTGGAGACAATATGAACTATGTAGTACTGCTAGGAATTTTGTAAATAATTATTTCCTCAACTCCCTGGCTACAAGTTCCTGAGATGGTAACAGGGCTAACATGAATGAAGGCTAAATTATTGACCAAGGTTTAAGTAATTCCACTAGATATTGATCTAAATATCCATTAACACTCACATGAGGCACTCAGGTCCTCTTTTCTCATCAACAGAGCAAAGCATTCTTCATTCCAAATTAAATGACCACACACACACACATCCACACACAAATAAATTACAGGAATGTCTCCCAGAATAGAGCATCTTAACTTCATTCAGTATATTTATCTCCAAATGAAGATTATATTGATCTACATTAGCATTGTGATATTAAAACATTACCAGTTGATGTTTTTCTGTTCTCCTAAAGTGATCTGAAGTCTTTTGACATAGGGTATTATTATTCTGTTAAAATTGTGCTTCGTTATCTTCAGTTTATACAACAACATTTTAACCTGGAAATAAATACTCAATTTTCTTTCATTAACATGAAAGGTTTTCAAATGTTTCCAAAGCACTGGACATGTTTTCCCCTGTTGCTGATGAGGTAGAACTGATGACAGTTCAAATTGCAAGGATTTAAACTAAATCTGACCTTGCTTTCTGCTATTGTGAGAGCTTTTTGTATCACAGACAATGTGAAGGTCACAGTATGATTTCTTTATTACTAAAATAGCTCCTTTTGTGCTAAACATTGTCCAGAGGAAGTCAAGGTTAGTCTTAATTCCATAAAAAAGAAACTCTTAGAAATTATTTGAAATCCTAAAATTGACATATAATTTCTGTAATTCTATTTTGAAAAGATTTTCCACTTTAGAATGTAATGAGTCTAAACCTATTTCATTGTTGATTAAAATAATTAAAATATTCAAGGGTTAGATAAGAAATGCAAAACTTTTATTAACTGAGACCTGGATAAGGATTACAGGATGTCATCCTATCTATAAAATATAGGGGGTTTTTTAACTGGTTAATTTTTGCATTGTACAAAAGGGAAGTGGAAAGAAGGAATCTGGGGTAAGCACCATGAGGACATAAAAGAAGGTGATTCAAAAAATATATTTGAGAACATTCCCACTCCAGACTTAATTGCAGTCTCACCTTTATGTCCACTTTTTCATTAAGAACTTTTCTTTCTTGTTGTCATGCATGCAGACATTTAAGATTAAAAGAGTAAGTGCACGAGATCTTGTATTTGAGTCATGAAGTCTTGTTTCCAAGGCTGAGGAATTATGTTCTCCCCACTTCATGACGTGAGGAAGCTGCAGATTTCTGGTTCAATGTAAACAATATCAATATATTGTCCTGGGTAACTCCCGGACTGCTGAAGGAGCAGCTGAAGGAGTGGGTAGCGTTGTCCAGAAGGGGGCATGACGACGATGTCTGACAAAGGTGTTGACCTGGAGCTAGCTGCCAGCAGAGCTCTCACTAAACAGTAAGTATCCCTTCACAGTGATGAATTGCCCCCTCTAGCATAGGAGGGTTGGCTGATGTTAGGAAGTGCAAATAACATCTCCCTGTGGCAGCTTGTCTAAATCTGAACCTTTATTCGTAATTAAGTGATGAATACATTCCCCTCATTTTTGTTTTGTTTTGGTGAATTCAGCTTTGATAAACGTGACAGATTAATTGCAGTGGGGAATGAAGTCATTGAAGGTGGTTGAGAAATACTTTGAAAAGTATTTCATTAACTTTTTTTTTTTCTTCTTAAATGATCTAAAAATATTTCAGCTAGGTCTAAAAATCATAGCTTAGTCACAGCAGGAGAGTCTTTCCCTTCTACCTGCATCCAGATATCTGTACCACACCTCAAATTGTTATTTGTGCAATAAAGCTGAGCACAAGCCATGTGATCTTGTCTGTGTTTTATAGGACAAGAATCTAAAAAATATTTCACAATGACCAGACAAATGTTCATATGGAAATATCTCCTCCTGATACTTCACAGATATTTTCTGTTCTTTAAAAAAAATAGACAAAGATCTCAGAATGTTTATAAAAGCAAATTGAAATGATGAGCACATACATACCCATGTTTGTCATCCTTTACTTGAACCAATAATTGTGAGAGGTGTGTGGCAGAAAACTTGTCTCTACAGCCATTAGTAGTTTGTTTTCCCCTCAAAGCTTAAAAAGAGAACAACCTAGTAAAGACCTGGCAGCCTTCTCCAGGGCCCTCTCCTGAACAAGAAGATAGGGTGCAGGTAGGGTGCTCCTTCCTTTTTCTCATTCACCCCAGAAGAAGCGTCATCCCCGTCTGCTTCCAAATGGGAAGGAGAAATTGAGGAACATTAAAGAAGCTGCCTACTTTTAGTGGCTTACCTCCTGCCTACTAAGCAGAGAAGAAGTGTAAGAACATGTAAGCAGTTAAATAATGATTTAGAAATTGTTTTAGAACATCTTCTGATCTTCTAGCACTACTCCAAAGAGGTTGCTTTTCATATAGGAACACTTTAACAAGAAGAAAACTATTAAGATCAATAAGGAACATCTAGTGAAATGTATTAGAGCTGATAAATAAACAGTTGTTTATATGTATCCATTTTATTCCATGCATGTAACATGAAGAGGCAGCTTTGTGTGATGCAGTGGGGCTCTTTGTCACACAAAGTAATGGTTGTCACCAACTTAATGCTTTATATAATCAAACCTTTTGTGACCAAACATTTCTGCTAATGTGTATTTTCCATCTTATCTACTCCATTTCTTTATTTTAAGCAAGTTGCTTTTATTGGACTATGAGTAGTAAATTCCTACAATTTTATAGCCATGTGACGCTGTCATTGCTTTTAGCACAGGAAATGGTACATCTGTTAGTAAAGAGACCAAAAGAACTCTCCCATGAGTCACCAAAAAGCATTTGCCAAAACTAATTGAAGTACTGCCAAATATGACAAGTCAGTTTAAGTCCTGTAACAATTTACAGTGCAGTGACTTTGTGGGAAAGGGGTAAATATGGGGATGGAGGTAGTGAGGTGAGGGTCTTAAGTATGTTTTCACAGAGGAGGTAAAAGCTCCCTCATCTGATTTTTTTTTCTCACAAATTTATCTACTTTTGTTGAACTAGCACAAGAACTATTTTCAGAGCCTTTGTTTTCCAGTTTTATTAATTTTATTCCATATTATTAATTTCCCCTTAAATTGCAGTTAAGGGGAAAAATGTTCATTCTGTTTGAACTCACATATTTACTCAGTATGAAACTTTGTTATTCTAATATGGGAGCTGTTGTAAAACAAAATTGAATTTATTCTTGTATGTTACATTTTCTAGAAGTTTCACTAAATCTCATGGGACTATCATAAGAATCTGCTGAAGACATGTTTCAATCTTTATTATCTTAAGGAAATTCAGAATGAAATTTGGAATTCTCTTAGGCATTAATACAAAGAATGCACCAAGAAGACCAATATGAGTTTAATAATAAAGACTGCAGAACTATTTTTTCCCTTTACACTTGCAAAACCAAATATTATGTGTCTAGCTGAGATCTGCAGTATGATTTTAACTTCAGAAACGCATGTAAACAATGCATTAAGAAAAGTATAAATAATAACCAACCAGATTTCCTCAATAATTCTATATAATACTTGGGGAAATTACTTATTTTGAAATAAATAAGTAGTTTATTTATTTTATGCTTACATTTTCCAAAAAAAAAAAAAAAAATAATAATTTTTTGATTT
>JANHGL010011062.1:21246-34378 GCA_024611195.1 Ceyx melanurus | reverse complement strand
TCAAAAAAATAGCAGGCAAACAGATGTGTTTGCATTGCACATAAAATAGATGGAAAATGTAAACCAATTCTCAGGATTTCCCAGTGTTTTTCCCACAGATTTAACTGGTACTGTCACTGCAGTACTAGACAGCAAGGTGGATAGAGCTCTAACTATAAAGTTTATATTAGTAGTGATAGTGCAAGTGGTAGAATATTCCAATGTGAAGCTGACAAGTTGGTTTGAAATATTGAAAGTCAGGGTAAAAAAATTATTTGTAATCTTTAACATGGAAAAAAATGAAGAAATAATTATCAAAGAATGCTTTAATACACCAGTCATTCTGCATGTTCTCCTGTTGTCTCATTTTCCACTCCGCAGTGCAGTTGAAAATGCTTTACTAACCCTGAGTTTGGCTTTTAAATGCCAAATTAGTTTCATAGTAGGTTGTATGGAGAGTTCATGAACTGGTTTCATAAAGCTTTAACATTATTTCTTGGTTTTGTGACCCAAACCCAAAGAGATTACAGGTTGTGATTCTATTTCTGGCTTTTCAAAATGTGTTGGGGTGCTACTCCTTTGGAGACACATCTAGTTACTATTTTTTATTATGACAACATGAATGCTGTTGAGGAGTGGGTTCACCCTGCACTCAAGCTCACAGTCCACATTGTGTTGCTTGAAACACTTTTTTTTTCCTTCAAGGATTGTTTTTATTTAATTACCAAAAGCCCACAAACCAACCATTTCAAAGGAAGAGATCTTTCTAATGTGGAACATCAAATTCATCCATAAAAATGGAATAAAAACAGCCTCATATGTCTAGAAGAACTTAAGAATAGTTCAGGATGAAAGCAATTTATAGGCTTCACACTGCAGTAATTTGCTTTCTTCATTCAGAGGAAAAGAAAAAGGCAACGTGGAGAAGAATTACAAAGAGTTACTGTGTTTCTGCACGCTTACAAAGTGCAGGGCGAGGCAATTACCTAGAAAGGCCCAGAAACATCTAGAAATAAAGCATGACAGATCCCGGACACACCTAATATAATACAACTGTACTTTATGTTTTACTTATGAGTGAGATGTGTCATGCTCAGAGAAAATTAAATGGTTATTACTTGCTGGAAAAAGAGCATTAGAGACTGTCTTCCAGGCTCAGCAGTGGCTACAGAGAAGACAAAGTCCTCTGTCTGATCTTTCCAAATCCAGACAACAAACTGCTGTTTTACCAGCAAGTAAAGATTGGTTTGCTACAAACACAAGGATAAGGATGTCATCAGCTGGGAAATTACCAGCTATTTTTATGTTGTAAAGGTTTTGGGATATTTTCAGAAAACTCTGAGTCCTGCCTTTCTACTCCAGTCTCAGGGAGTCCAGTGGCACAGGATATGTACTATGCAGAAGTCATCCATGGAACAAGATCAGAGAGTCACATGTTTATGTACATAGGCAAAAAATAAATATAAATGTCACACTGAAAAATTTCATTTAAATTTAGATTAATGTGATTGTTATGATCATTATTAAAAAAAAATAAAAATCCAGAAACTGTCACATGTGGAAAGTTGATTCTAATGTTTGTGTTTATACAATAAGAATTTGTATATACATTTCCTAAAAAATCAGTGATAAATCATCATTATCTCTCACTGGGAAGCATTCCTCATGTTTTTGAAAACTGTAAGACCACCATCTTTGTGGTTCTCAGTATGACAAACTTGTGTTTATCCAGGCAGAGCATTTTAAGAATTCAAGTTCACAAACCATCTATGAAATGTAATGAAGAGCAGAAAATTAAAAGCAGAAGTTGTTAATTAGAAGCTGCCATCTCTTGTAATCGTGAATACACATTGATCTTAAATACTGATGTCTAAGATCATCCTTTCATGTCTAATGAAGAAACTAAGTGTATTCTGAACTGAAAACTGAAGGCTCATAACAAAAAAGTAAAACAACTCTCACTGAACAGGGGTGCCTGTGTCTAATCCCATGGAGGCAGGAAAGAAAATGAATGTTGTCTATATCTAGAATACATGTTGGATGCAATCTAGCTTCAGTTCACATTGTCCACATCATCTAGTTCTCAGGACTTTGTTAGTATATTTTCTTGATGCTGTAAGTGTTCATACTATTTAGACTGTACCTGTGGCCTAGGCTTAGACTCTTGTCTACCTTGAAGAGTTTCAGCTCATCCTGTTTTTAATTATTAGACTGCTTCTAGTCTCCAGCCTAAATGTTTGGCAATGAACAAGTATCTTACATGAAAACAGACATCTGTTGCATATGTATTAAAAGGTAAATCTTTTTTGCCCCATTTGTCTCATAAGCACTGTAAAATTAGCAGTGTCAAAGGCCAAGGAAATACAGTAGTTTGAACACAGACACACTTTTCTTCCCCAAAAGCAGAAAAGGGTTTCAGTTCAGTCTGTTCTTAGTCTGATCTGAAGCCTAACTAATGTAACCAGTATGGTAACATCCTAGTCATCTATTCCAAAGGAATGTGGGCATAAAAAGGAACTTACCATGGACTAATGAAAATACACTGCTATTATGTGCAAGCTTTTCCAGGCATTCCATATCTATAGGGTAATACATCATCTGTGTCACTTTGTATATATATGGTCTTACAGTTTTCAGATCAGAAGACCTCTCATGTAGCTGTCACAAAGTAGTAGGATTCTTATTATGAAACTGAAAGAGAGAAAAACATACCCACAAAATTATGGGGAGGTAGACTTTTGAAACTGAAGTTTCAAAACAGTTTAATTGCTATGGTCACATTTATCACAGACTTTTTAAACCATGTTTTTTATAATTCCTACCTAGAGAAACATCCTCACCTCATAGTCAGGACAAATTTCTTTCATACTTCATGCTAATTTCATAAGAAAGTTATTAAAATGACTTGTCAGCTAAATTTCAATAGTTTTGGTTTGAATGGGATATCAAAGCCCATAGATGGATTTATGTTTATGTGGTGACAGAGGTTTCAGGAGCCAGTTTTCTATAACTTTCTATATCTGTAACTTCTGTAAAATATTTTAGGTTGCATTTTCTCAAAGGGTAATTTTAGTGGGCATTGGTAAGATATATGGCCAGATATTACACAGATAATTATGCACCTTATATGCAGACAAGGTGCTTGCACTGCCAACGTACCTAATCCAGTTTTTGAGGCAAGATTAAATTTCTATATAAATGCAGTAGTAGTTGGAAGAATGAGACACCTTTTACCCTATTCCTTTCAGTAAATCTTTACTGAGAACACCAATTGCATTATAGCCAGTTCAAGTATACAGTTGGGTTAGGGTTAGTGTTAGGGTTAGGGTTAGGGTTAGGGTTAGGGGTTAGGGTTAGGGTTAGGGTTAGGGAAATGTTGGAAACATAACCTTTATTGGATGAATGAGATTATTCCAGGAAAAGTGCAATTATCAACAGTAACTCATTGACAAAAAGTCAGACGTCCACAAACACAAATCAACCTCCTTCCCAAAAATGTGTCAGTAGAAGGGAGATTTTCTTTTCCACATTAGCACCATGTAACACCTGCTAGCTTGACCAGCTTTCTAAAGAGTGTAGTGCTCAGTAGTCACCAGCAGCTACAAGTAGTTAATAGCTGATTAACATGGGTTTTCCATATGTAGAAAGCTTTGTCCACAAAAGCCTGAACTGCTGATGGTCCCTTGAGTTGGATGAAAACTACCACAGAAAGATTATGTATTTATATGACACCATCCTGTATCAAAGGACAAAAAAGATAATTTCTCTTAACTATTTTCTTTTTCTTCGAATTAATAGCTTCTGATGAGGTGATGTGTTTTCTTCTGTGTTTTTCTTTTTTGCTTTTACTGATTTTTCAAAGACTATGAAATATACTACTCATACATATCCAAACACTCAAAACCAAAAAATATAATCATTTTCATAGTAAAAACCTTTACTGAGAACACCAGCATACAAACCCTTTTTCGCCTCTTCAAAATGCATGAGAAAACAAAGCAGAGCCCACAAAGAGTTCAGCACTTTTAAAAAAACCTTAGTCAAGCGAATCTCCTGCCAGACTCAATGGGATGTTGTTATGTGGCCTGCTATGACCTAAACTAAAAGGGATAGTGCAGGGGAATCATAACCGAAGTGGATTTCCAGAGGAAATATGCAATAAAATATGGAACAGGTTCACCAGCCTGTGAACAGTACAAACATCCTCTCATAACAAGGTTTCTAGCAGTGTATGTGTCCACAACACATTGACAGCTGCAGTGCCCAATTTGTAAGTACCTTGCCAGCTTTTGGAACTTGTTGTCCTGGTTTGGGGTATCTGTGTTTCCTAAAGCAATTGTCATAAGAAGAGAGAAAGCTGCCTAAGAGTAGGACCTGGAATAGCAAGAGTACCAGAGAATGAGGCTTTCCATCCTTTCTGCTAAAGATGCTCCAGTGTTAGGTAGAATAATAAAATATGACTTGAAGCTGGAGCCAGAACAAACTATCTCTGTCTTCTTGTAGCATGTGAGACATGTTTTTATGCCATACCAAACTGCTTAGTTTCTCTAAGCCAGGGCCTGAGGGTGAAAGCAGGAAGCCAATAAGAGATACCACAAAAAGCATGCTAGTCCCTTGTGAAAATGGTGTAGTACATAAACTAAAAATGGTGTAGTACATATGCACTTCAAATTAATCTTGACAGGAATGAAAATGTCACGTAAGATGAGGAAAAAGTTACAAGAGAAAAAGCTATGGAAATTGATAGAAGATATATGTGACTTCATGCAACATAAAAATTACTTTTCCCCCTAAACTTCCAGAATGTTAAGTGAAAGGATAAAGTAATGAAATTGATACAGATGCTGAAGGAGAGAACTGAATATACTAGCTTTCGCAATTACCGAAATGTCAGTGAGAGCTTTATTGGAAAATAACAACCTATTTACTGGTAGAAAGCTAGGTCAAAAATATTACAGTCTTGGTTTACTAATGCAAATTTACTGTAATGACATCTGATTGCATATGAAGAGCAAGAATTTGACACTACTACCTTTTGGTTTAAGGAAGGAGTGTGTTCTCCTTCAGAATTAAGAATACCATGAATCCCGTCTCACATGTACCCAGAACCTACAACAGAGATTTGCTACTCTTTACAAACAAAACTCTCAGCATCTCAGGTGGTTTTTGGTATAAGAAAACTCATGTCTCAGAATGTTCAAGCACAACCAGAAAGAAGTTAAAAAATCAATGCAATAGGGTACAATTTGTGTAGGATTTTGAGTAAGGAGTAGGATTTGTGTACAGGTAGTAAAGAGAAAATAGCTTGTGGTTGAAAGCAGTTTCTGAATTCTACTGTAATTAATGAATGGTTTCAAGTAGGGTGTGCTGTAATATTTAATTATCTGTCCTCCTGCTAGTAGGCACTTGTGAGCCTTGATCATCACAGCGTTTGAAAACAGAAGCAGTTATTATCCTCTCTGGGTTTTCTTTCTTCCAGGCAGTTAGTAGAAAAGCTTAATTCATTTGCTGGTACCTTACTTTTGTATTGGCTAGCTTGCTTCTGTGATTTCCATGCATGCAGGAAACAGGTGAATGTGCTCTGCACTGTATTATATCACAAGAATGTATGGTATACTTTCCAGGCCAACAATCAGCATTAACAGTTTCCCAAATTTGGATATTTTTGCAGTACAATTTTATTTTGGTGTGTGTCAGATTTTCTTCTCTGGTTCCCAGCATGAGACCTTTTATTTAAACACCTGACTTTATTACTGGCACTCATCTAGTAGAACTAGATATGCTAAAAATGCAAGGTATACAGTTTATTTCTTTCAGTTAAGATCAAGGGATGTTAAAAAAACAAACAAAACAAAAAAAGCCAACCAAACAGTTAAGAAGGCTATTGCATATGAGATGAAGAATTAGCTGATGTGAATAGGTTTGAAGAGAATCTTGTTTTCACTAGTGATATTTAGAATATTGTTAATGACATAATGTAAAAGCATATCAGTAAAACAAATAATGTTTGCCACATATATTTGGATCATACTATTATATATCTGAACACATAAAAGTCACTCATATTTAGATGAAAAATTCTGAGTAAAATGTTAGAATTTGTATGTGACTTGTTTGTTGTACAATCCACAGTTATTTGTCCATTCTTGAAGGTTTCCATATTTTTTTTATTATTATTTCTTGGATGCAGAAAACTGTTGTGTTCATGCAAAATAAAATAGTTTTCCAAGCTGTTGTTTCACCAACCACTTAAGTAAATACTTGCTGCCAAAGTCAAAGCCTTGGAAAAATTTAAAGAACAGCTCTATAAGTGGTGGTTTAAAGCTTGGAGAACTACCATTAAAGAGCATAGCTCTTCCTGGCTGCAGCCTTCATGTCTTGTGACTTATGGTGCCTATCTTGGTGACCATTTTATTCAGCTGTAAAGGGATATGCTGTCTTTTTACTATACTACTGCTTGCTGTCCAGCACCTCCTTGTGCCTCTTGCTGTTTAAGTTGTTCAATGTTTTCTGAATACAATTTCTGTGCACAAAATATCATGTTTTGATATCTCTTATGTGTAGCTCCCAGAGATTGTGACAAGTTCATTCACCCGGGTATATTTCCATAGACATTGAACATTTATTAATATACCATACTTCAGTAGACTTTTAATGGTTGTCATAAGTTTTTCCTATACTAACAATACTAAAAGTTCTGTTCTTAAATATAAAGAGGGCAAAAAGAGTGGTTTAACATTATTTAGAAATTTGCTGATTTCAGCCTTCTTTTCTTGATCTGTATTGCCCAGTCTCTGCTACCAGTTTCTTATTGGCTATTACATATCTTGTTCAACCAAGACTGAGCAAGAAGTATTAAAATGATACTTTACCATACAAAAGCTAAATCCCTCATTTCTTTTTTCTTTTTTCTTTTTTTTTTTTTTAACCTAGACCCCTTCTCTCACTCTTGACCAGCATCTCTGGTCTCTTATTATGTACATCATATCATGTTGGAAAACCCTCTGTAACAGCAATAATGACATTCACAGTCAGCTCTTGAAGTATTCCACTTTAATGATTAAATTAAACAGGACAGCCAGTGAAACCCTGATATTTATCATCCTGCTGCTAAAAGTACTGAATGTCTTCATGTCTCCATTGTGTGATAAACATAAAGCAGTCATAGCGCTCACTTCTGAAAGCAAAGCTTAATTAAAAACATATTTGCACCATTATTTTAATTATTAATAAGAAACAATATAGAAAACTCTTAAACTATTTGAAACACTTCTGTACAAAAATTGACCTCTTGAGAGTAATCTAATCCTTCTCATTAGTACAAAAGATTTAACAGACTGCCTTCAAACATGTTTAATAAGTGTATTGAGGATGTCACATCACTTGAGGGAAAAAAAAACAAAACAACCATGACACTAAAATTTATCTGAAAAAAAAGGAGTTAAAAATAATCTTCGAATGGAAATATTCTTCTTACCTCTGATGTTTTTCTCATAAATTTTATAAACCTCATTCTTTGAGGTTCATGTACAAGTTTCCTGTAATTATAACATAAAAAATCCTTAACAGAAGGCAGTTGAATTAATGTCCATGTGGAGTAGATGAAGTATGGCCTAATCAGAGATTAATTTGAGTAGCAAATAGGGAAGTTCTAGGTTGGAGGGAAAGTGACATTAGAAGGCCAAAAGAGAGACAAGATATTTATGTACACAAAAATTGTACTCAAGAAATTTCAGTTTTCAGATAAATTGTTTTCATGAGGGAAAGCACTGAATTGATAAAAAAGGTGTACATACAAATGTAGTCCTATACCACTACTTATACAGAGGTGACAAGCATCTTTACAGTAAACAGTTTCTCTGACTTCTTGATTTGTTTTGATTTTATATTCTTTTCTTCATTATCTTTAACAAATTAGACCAAATTAAAATAAAGAAACAAAATAAAACAAAGCTCATGAGGGGCTTAGAAAACAAGTCGTATGAGGAGTGGCTGAGGAAGCTGGGCATGTTTGGTTTGAAGGAGGCTGAGGGGGGACCTTATTGCTCTCTACAACCACCTGACAACCACCTATTGGCCTCTTCTCCTTAATTACTAGTGACAGAACCAGGGGAAATGACCTGAAGTTGCAGCACGGGAGGTTTGTATTGGATATTAGGAAGAAATTATGGAGGGAGTGGTGAGGCACTGGAACAGCCTACCTAGGGGAGGTGGTTGAATCACGAAGTTGACAATGTGCTTCATGACATGCTCTAAGAGCAGGAATGTAGGGGACTGTGTTTGTTGTGGGGTGTTTTGGGTTTGTTTTTTTCTGGCTTTTGTTTATTTTTTTGCTTTTTTTCTTCTAACGGTCGGGTATTTAGGTGTTTTATGTTCTTGTAGGTATGGTTGGATTCGATGATCTAGGAGGTCGTTTTCAACCATGATTATTCTGCAATTCTGTGAAAACAAAATATGCCTAACAAGAGCAAACATCTTGTACTATAACAACAGGACCTGGCTGCTCCATATGGGAAGGTAAGCCTAGAGCTGAGAGCAGCAGCAAGGCAGGTGGGGTGGTAGCTTTACAGGTAAGGACCCAGAGCAAGAAGAGCAGACCAAATATGACACTGGTAACCTCATAATCCATAATTGTAATGGTCCCCAGGCAAGTTCACTGTCATGAGGCAGGTCTGAAGTCAACCTGCAAAGTCAAGGTTGGGCAGGGTCTCGGTAGTAAATCCCATGGCCAGACACTGCATAGCTGCTGCATAGTTCAGTGGCCAACTGCCTAACCTTATCTGCAACTCCCAAACATATCAGAAGTCCCTTACAGCAGTGTTTAAGACATCTACTTTTCAACCTTAAAACTAGTCCAGTCTTTTAAAAATCATCAGGAAGAGGTGCTGAGAGTGTGTGATGTTTCCCAGGATTATTGCTTTGTGAGTATCAAGAGGAAAACACAATGATGATGTTGTGAAGAAAAGCCCATAAAACTGTGTTATGTCTCAATTCTTTTCAGTTTCTTTCTTGAATAATAGTATTACTGAATTGGTGAAATGTTATAAACTAACCATGTTTGCTGTGCATGAAAGGAGCAAGAAGAGATGTAGAACATGGGCTAGGTGCAAATCTCGGGGTTATGATGCTTCAGTAGTTCTGCTGCCATGACTGAGGCTACCTGCAGGAGCAAGAGTAGAAACTAATCTGCAGTGTATAATGCTCTTCTTTTGAATATCTTTTTTTTTTTTTTCTTTGAGGTGTATATACAATTCTATTCAGATAATTTTATGCAGGCTAAATGTTCAACTGATAGAAAGAGTAAAGCTTCTGCTTGACTTTAATGTAAATTTGAGATCTGTCCCAACACTTTTGGTGACAAGAACAGTTTGAACATTTCATGTGCATGGATAAGTAATGAGAACAGTGCCCTTCTCTCCCTCTCAGATTCTATAACATAATGACCTTTCTACAGTGACACTTTGCTGAGAAAAATTCAAATAGCCTGTTCAACAAACTGGTGCAGTCACAGGATGTGATTATCTTTGTAAGTCACACTGCAAGAATAATCCTCAAAACAGCCAGTTAGACTGGAAACAGACCTGGATTTATAAAATGGAACAAAAAAAAAACCAACAAGAAAACCCCCCAAAAAACCCCAAACAAACAAACAAAAAAAACCCAAACCCCAAAGCTGAGCCTATAAACAGGTCTGTGTTTTTTGTTTAGCTAATTTAATTACATGAACTTAAAACAGACCAAGTGTGTGCAAACAGCAACATTCTTCTATAACTTGATGCATTTTAAATGCTGTGTTTTCTTGTGGGAGAGAGAAGAGAGGCACACTGAGATCTCTCTGAAAGTAATTAAATACTAATAACAGAGGGTGACATCATGCTGCATGACTTCTTCAATTAGAACACCAAGTCATTTCTGGCTTAATCATTCCCACTTGTTAATTCATTCTCTAGAAGATTTAACAGACCTGGTTCTTGCCCCTATTTAAAATAGGATTACTGACTCTGACACCTTTGAAACAGAATTCCACTTGGATGCAGCCTTCTATTAAAACAGAATCTGGTGTTTTTCCTACAGCAGAATAAGTTGTCAATAATTCATATGAAAAATACACAAATTAAATAAATTAACATTAATTCATTTGCTATGTAGCATGAATATGGACAGAATCCTTCTTTCATTGAGATTAAATAAAAGTTTTGACATTGACCACAATAGAAAATAAATATAGCCCAGTTTATGTAAATTGCTATACACCTTCCCAAGTGCTTACCTTAGAGTTTTTGAGAAAATGTTTATGTCTAATCATATACTTACAGTATTTGGGGGGAATAAGGGGAGTTTGTTATAATGGGCATTTAGAATGTTGCAACAGTAGGGATAATCAGGGATACTGCTATTATTTACAAGGCAGCAAATATGTGATTTGAATCTTTCTTTGCATCAGTATTTTTTTTCTATACCTTTTCTTCTATACTTTTCTAAAGAGGATATGCTTAAACTATTTTCCACATTGGGCAAAATAAGGCAGTATAAACCTTTTTATGTGAAACCTCTTCATTCTTTACTCTTACTCATGAATATTGAGATGTTGCTGTAGCCTTCTGTTTCTCAACCTTTTGTACTCTAAATAACTGATGTTGAAGCTACCGCCTTCAAAGTAAATACAGTAACAAGTTACTACCCTTTTTCTTAAAGTTAAAAGGGATGAATAACTTTAGAAAAAGAAATTTAAAATCAGATCTTGCTTCCATCCTCAAACCAAGTTTGGTACTTAGAAGTAATTTTCAATTGAAACAAAGCACCCTATCAGATCCAAAATTCCTTTTAATATTCAATACCCTTTTCTAATAGCTCTTAATTTTATGTATTATTTTGTCTGATTTGACAGTGTTTGTCAAGGTAGTTGCTTACAAAACTGTAAGAATTATAATTGAGGCTGTCAGGTGTACTGAGGCTGACAAGAGCTGAAATATCATGACCAGTGTGAAACTGAAGACAGTGTAATCCTGATCTACGTAAAATATTATAAACCTGATATATTATAAACTTTTATGAAAATATAAGAGAGGAGAAAAAGTACTTCTGAAAAAAAAACAAAAACAAAAAATGAATGTCTCAGGAAAAATACGGATAGTTGAAGGAAATAAAAACATGGGGAGCAAAAAAAAAAAACAAACAGATCAGGATCCATGATACTTTTGGAGGAAAGAAAATATGTCATTGTATTGGAAAAGAATCTGGTAAACTTTTAAATACAGTTTTCAAATATCCTTCTTCATGAAATTTTACAATATCAATAAATTTTAAATTAAATTCAGATTAATGCAGGTAAATTTCAAAACCTCACCTGAACTGAAACATCTGTCTATATTTTTTAAATATATCTTCAATCATTTTAGTCATGAAATAGTTTAGAAGCTTAAGATAGTAAGCCCTCCATATGGACCTGCAAAATATATATTAGTATCCCTATTTTACAAGTGAAGAAAGATAAGTAACTTGGCTTACACCACAAGAAAATTATGCATCAGAGCCAACTTAGAGATTTATAGTTTCAATTCTGCACTAAGATCATTAAATCACATCTTTCTGTCCAGCCATGACTAACAAACTGTCTTACAAATTACCAGTGACACAATCTGTAGACCTTCTGTAGTATCCCTCTTCTCGCTTCTTCCTTTTCCACCGGAGCACTCAGAATTTCCTAGTGAGAGCTGGAACACTAGGATCTACTTTGAGCATGATGTCAATGTGGAAAAGTCCCTGTGCAACAGAAATAAATGATCTGGAGCTTTCTGCAGTGCATAAGGTTACGCATCTGGCATTTGCACCTGGTGAAAAGCTATTCAAAATAAAACAGTAGAGCCATTTTCCAATAGCTACATATATGCCTTCCACAGACAGCTGCAGCTTCAGGCTCAGGATAAGGACAGGAACTCTATTAACACTCTGTATTTTTCCAATGTGACAAACTATTTTACCAATTGGGGAGGCTCTTCATTACTAAGCAGGTAGGCCTGTAAACCCAATTTAAGACACCTTTACTCCCAGTTAACAATGGGCAAAATCTCTAGCAATCATCTTCACTAAGATTTATTGTCTTTCATTTTACAACTGAGTTTAGGAATAGAAATGAAAATGCACTCCAGTTAGACCAAGAATTGCCCATATTATTTTAGATTACTAAAAAAAAAAATTCTGTGAACATCTTCTGAAGGTTTCTCTACATGCTTGTTTCATTGTCATATTCTGCTCCAACTTACAACATTTTTGTAGCCATTTGATTTCCACTTGAACAGTGTGGGAGAAATCCTCAACCCTTTGCAGTCAAAGGCAATGGTGAATACACCCATTGCTTAAAGGTTTTAGTATTTATTATACAGCACACATTTTATAGTATTACAAATATATTGTCTTCCTGTCTGAGAGACATATATTTGCTAGATATTTTGCAGCAGTAAAACTTCAAGTATATAAAAAGAAATTGGTCCTGGCTTAATTCCAGTGGAGTAATTAGGGTGACACCAGGACTGAGTTTGTCTGACTCAGGAGTTGAGAACACTTTTGCCAATTCTTGAAGAAGTGAAGAGTTTACAACAAGAAGCAAAATAACACTTCTTGGTTCCTTACCTAGGCTTCCCGTATCCTAAAAGGAATATTGTCAGTGGGTTGTGAATGAATGTTTATTTGGAACACTGTACAGTCCCATTGCACAGAGATTTATTATGTATGGTAATGTAAAGAACACACAAATCCTGACTTACAAAAGCTTGGAATATAAGTGAGAGGAGGGAGGAAGGGAGGAAAGGAGGGAGGGAGGAGTTGTGTAGACAGAATGATGGACAGATAATGTGGTTATGATAATAAATTACATTATGGCCACTTTGTTTGAAGGAGTGCCTTCTTGTCAATGGAGAGTTGCTCTGATGAGGTAGGAGACATCCTTGTGGAATTTTACTAAATAAACAGGGCATAATTATTCATGCCTTTGCTTTTTTTATAGATAGACTCATAGATATTAGGAGTTGGAAGGGACCTAGAAGATCATCTAGTCCAACCCCCCTGCCTGAGCAGGAGCACCTAGACCAAGTCGCCCAGGAACAGATCCAGGCGGGTCTTAAGTGTCTCCAGAGATGGAGACTCCACAACCCCC
>JANHGL010011062.1:0-14002 GCA_024611195.1 Ceyx melanurus | reverse complement strand
GGACATGGTTTAGGGACCCTGGCAGTGTAGGGTTAATGGTTGGACTTGATGATCTTGAAGGTCTCTTCCAGCCAAATAATTCTATGGTTCTATGATTCTATGACTTGAACACCTTGGTCTAGTGGGAGGTGTCCCCGCCCTTGGCAGAGGGGCTGGTACTGAGTGGTTTGGATGAAGTTTAAAGTCCCTTTCAGCCCCAAAGCCTTGTAGGATGCGATGAGTGCAGCCTCCCGGGCTGCAAACCCAGCAGTGCTACTGGGAAAGCAGCTGCTTCTGGTGAGAAAAAAAAAAAAAAAAAAGATTACAAAAAAAAAAAAAAGATATAAAAACAGAAAGGGAAAACAGGCACGATCACAGCTCTGTCTGTGGGCAAAGTCTGCTGGTGTCCCTTTGCCCTCTAGAAAGGATGCCAGGAGCTAGTACTTCTTTGGCAGGGAGTTTTGAGATTTGGTTTGTTGTTTTTTTTTCCTTGGGTTGGTTGGGGTTTTTGTTGTGTTTTAAGCTGACAGCTCTCTTGGAAAGAGACGTTGCTGTGGATGAGTGAATTGGTGTAACTCAGTGAAGTGAGGGGACAGAGAGCTGACAGGTTTACTACACATGCTGGCATTTCATACGAGGCAGCATTATTAGTGCTGGTATGTATTTGGTACTAATGAGGCCAAGAAAACACTGCTTCATCAATGAGCTATCACCACCTACCTTCTGCAAAGCATGTAAGAAAATATCCAGTTAAATACTCCAAGACCTTAAAGAATTCTAACCAGCAGGTTGCAGAGAGTAAGGAAAGTTACCTAGTGGTTGGTCGTCTCCTCCCAGTCTCACTGGGGTCACAAAATCCAACCTTCATGATTCCACATTTCTTTTCAACTCAAGCCTGTCCAGCTTATGATGGCCACATTCTCAGCATCCAGCTGGGCCCTCGTTACAAGATCACTAAGACCAGCCACATAGCCACTCATTAGCTAATTTCTGTTGATGATGCAGAAGCTGTGTGAGCCACAGGTCCGATGGCAATAGAAACACCTTCCATCTGGGATTGATGGGCACCACAAAATGGCTTTGCCAGGAGGTGAAAGAGCTGAGACTAAACCAATAGACCATCCCTAGCCCCCTCTGTAAGAGCCAACCCTTGTCTGTTCACAGGTGCTCTACAGGCTTTTCATTCTCTTACTGCATTAGGGACTAGAATAGACAGCATGGCCCAAGTGGTGGCAGCCAAAGAAAGGGAAAGCAAGACAGCATCAAACCCAGTGCCAGGTCCCATCCTTCAGTCAGCTGTTGAAGGTAGAGGTGCAAGTGGAAACACTGGTGTTCCTCCAGAGCTGTTGTGAGGCAGCACCCAGGGCAGTGCCAGACTCTGCCCATCACCAACCATCTCAATTAGAGGGCAAAGGGTTCATCTGAATCACCAAGGTGCTGTGTAGCTGTAGGACTGGCTTAGAAGGTGTCTCAAACTTGCAACAGCCTGGGAGCTCACAAAAGATTGGAAAACAGACATCTCCCTGAGTTGTAAAAGAATGGAAAGAAATTGCTTACAGGAGTAAAAAAGGCATCTAATTAGAATGAAACAGAAGAAGATAGGGAGGAACTTTGTCAGAGTGTAGCAGAGAACAATTCCTGACAGTGAACAGGGAATCAATGAAGCAGAGGTAGAACCTCTTAAGGGGAGGAGGGAGCAGGAGACCAGTTGGAATATATCAAAGAAGACTATACCAAGCACTAGAAATTGTAGAGTTATGAGGGGAAATTTATCTGGAACTACATCTAGTCTGACAGCTCTTTCCCATCTCTAAATTTATAAGCTAGACTTCAATTAAGAGAGGAGAGTCAAGACCATGGTTAAAGTCCCTCACAGCTGCCTTTCCTTTGGTCCTTAACATTCCTATTGCTACTTTCTCACCCAGCATCTGAGCTTTTGGAATCATGTCTGTGATTCAGAATGAGTTGGAAACCAGTTTGGAGTGTAGTAAACATGGTGAGGAAGAGCAAGGAGCTGCTACCCATGAGCAGTACTTGGAGAAGAAAAACCTCCTCCTGCAGCTCCTGAGCTCGGACCTGAACCCCAAGCACCTCCAGCACTACCAGAACAAGGTGGAGCTTCTGAAGAGGAGTTGCTTTTACTTGGAGGTGGAGACCAAACATGTGGTCGTGAGAGAACAGAACCAGGTGTTGCATCACACCAACATCTTCCAACTGATAAACCCCTGCCAGTTCCAGAGGATGAAGGCGGTGGGAAGAAACCACATTGAGATCCAGTTGTGCCTGCTGACTGACCTGCTGGAACAGCTGGAGCAAGGTCGGGAGGAGCTGAGGTCTTACCTGGAGACCCTCGAAGTGCTCACTTTCCTCTCCCAGTGGGACCTGATCATGCAGAGAATATCCAAACTCTTGAAGTTCCTGGACAAGCTCATTTCCTTGCAAGCTCCCAGGAAGCTGCACTCCAAGCACCACCTGGTGCTCCCTTTTAAGGTAGAACAGCAGTGTTGCCCTCCCTACCATCCAGCTTTCCCTCCGTGCAAACGCACTGCCCATTTTTTATCAGAAAGGATCATTTGCAGACAAGAAGGGGTGAAGGTCCAGTGGCTTTCCCACCCTGAGGAATCATCCCTGGAAAAGTACGAGCTGCACATTAAATTGCTGGTGAGCCCCAGCGAAGCAGGCTACAGGAGGGTTCAGTCACCTCCACCAGGTGTATGATGCAGGGCCTGCAGCCTGACAGGGTCTATGAATTCACAATTCAAAGGCTGCCCACTCCCATGCTTGTCCTCCAGCCCTGGCACGACAGCATCACACTGACAATGGAGACCAGTGACGCTAGTGCCAGTAGCACTGCCGTGTAAGGAGAGGGATACACATTGAGAAGGAAAAATGTGTTCTAGTGTCTGGTTCCAGATGAAGATAAGTGAGAAAGAAAGAAAATAAACATTTCAAACACTCAAAATATCGTGCAACAAATGGAAACTTTGTAATCCAATGATAGGATAGGTCAAGAGGCAATGGGTGTAAGTTGGAGCACAAGAGGTTTACAGTAATCACAAGGAAAAACTTATTCACAGTGAGGGTGACAGACACTGGAACAGGCTACCCATGAAGTTTGTGGATTCTCCTTCTCTGGAGACATTCCAAACCCTCCTGGCTCTGTTCCTGGGTGACTTGGTCTAGGTGATGCTGCTCTGGCAGGGAGGTTAGACTAGCTGATCTTTCTAGGTTCCTTCCAACCCCTGACATTCTATGATTCATAATTATTTATTTCCTTCTTTTGACTCTGTCTTGAGAAGCGTTTTCAATTTCAAGGTAATTAGAAGAAGTCTTACAAATATTTTACCAGGCATAGGTCAACTGTGTCAAAGCCCTAAAGACACCTCACAGTACAATCTCATGGGTTTTCAGGAGAGTAATATTCCCTGAAATAAACTAGAATACTATTGTTTATAAGCAATATTGGTTAATACTGACTTTGGACCTAATCAGTTCCCCTGCTTCAACAGACAATTTCACCATCCTCTGAAACTGAAGCATAAATATCGAACATGTCATTGCTCTGATGTATTGAAATAGAGGGAGAATTTATTTCCCACCATGTTTCCCAAAGAATTATGTGCTGCAAGGACAAAATGGTGACAAGTAGAGGTATCTGGATCCTCTGGGAAAGACAGCTTTTATCCATGGCTGCAGGCTGTGAGGATTTTCTTTTGATAAACAAAATATCAAGGACACTTGTGATAGTACTGCAATACACTTGCTGGCCACCTTCAGATTTACTTCAGGACTTGTCTGCTTGAGGAAGAAGAATGCCATTCTAGAGATTACCAAGCTTCTACTTTCATATTACTGTCTTAAAAATATCAGACTTCATAGGGTACTTAGAGCTCTACTCCATGCTTCATGAGACAAAACAACACAAAGAAACATTTCCCCATCCAAGTTGTTCATAGCCCAGTTTTCAGCTTTCTGAATCCCATTTCCCCTGTGTGTTCCTTCTGTGCTTGGATGTTCTAGATGTGTTGCAGTAGTTGGATGTGATGCCTATTTCCAGCAGCTGTCTTCCTTTCTGGGCATTAAAGCATTTCTGAGAACAGGACACAGCACATAGCTTGGGCTGATTTTGGACCCCTGATTTTTGCATATTCTTGAATTCATGTGCTGTGCTTGGGGAGGCATTTGGAAGCTGGAGGAGGTTCAACAGGAAGAATGCACCATTAAAGCTTTGAGACTGTTCATAGGCCTCATGTTAATTCAGAATTGCTAGCTCAAATTAAAGATTAATCCCATCTGAAACCATGTCAGAATTTAATTATGGTTTGTCTGTATTGTACATTTCCTTTATTCTCTAAACCCTAAATTTAACCCAAGATGAATTAAGTAACTGAAAATCATTATTTATCCAAATCTAGTATGCTAGCTGAGCTTCAGTAGTTAGATTAAATCTGAAAATAGGTGATCCCAAAAGATAATACATGTTTATATGGCTTGCATACAGTTTTGCTCCCAGTTCAGTTTACAAGTGTGGTTTCTGTCTCTTCATCCTAGTAGCAGAATAAGAACATGCATGAGGAATTTTCCACACGGCATAGTTTTGCCCCAGCTCTGTTACCACTGATAGTACATTGTACAAACTGATGAACCTGTAGAACCTCATCCCTTTTAAGTGTGTGGGTTGTGCACTTAGCACTCCCCCAGGACCACACAATGGCTCATCTGGGCAGCAGAGCTCGCTCACCTTGGCTCCTGTCCACAGGAGCTGATGAAATTACATAATTTCTTAAATCTTGAAAGGCTATTCACAGTTCAGCTCTATGAATTCTAGTGGAGCTGGGAAGAAGCTATTTCCCCTTGTCAGGGAATTCTCCTGGCAGAGACGGGAAATTTCTAGGTGGAAACAAAACAAAACAAAACAAAACAAAACAAAACAAACAAAAACTCAAATAAACAAACAAAAATACAATTTCAAATCTGTGGAAATAACATGGTGCTAATAAGTGGGATATGTTTAGAAGTGGTGCTTGGAAGAAGATCATGGATTTTATTTCCTTCCAAAATAAAATTCCCAAAGTGTCTAAATTTTGATTGTGAACAAAATTCCCTCAGTTTTCCCTTAGAAACAAAGAAAAGAAAGTATGCATGCTCAAACAATACTGCTCTTAAGAGAGATTTTTTGTGTACATGGCTTTACACGTCAAATATAAGATTTTTGCTCTGCCAGGCCCTTGTCACCCTGTCATTAAGATTTACTTTTTCCTACATCAAAACCATTAGTCATGGTGTTCAGGTTTTCATAGATATTAGATATAAGGGGTTGGAAGGGACCTAGAAGATTCATAGATTCATAGATATTAGGGGTTGGAAGGGACCTAGAAGATCATCTCGTCCAACCCCCTGCCTGAGCAGGTTATATAGAAATATATTTCATATATTTCCCTCTTCAACTAAAGTTTTAGCAAGAATTCCTTGCTCAACCATGCAGGTCTCCTGCTCTCTTGGATTAGATGTCCCTGCTCTCTTGGACTAGATGACCTCTAGAGGTCCCTTTCAACCCAGACATTTCTATGATTCTATGATTATACTGGTTGCAACTTCTCGTCCCCTTTAAAAAAGAGCAAGTGTGTACTGTTGATTTAGCAAAGAATATCCAGATAAATTAAAAAAACATGGATGAAAAAAGATCATTTAGTCCAACCCCCCTGCCTGAGCAGGATCATCTAGACCAAGTCACCCAGGAAAAGATCCAGGCAGGTCTTAAGTGTCTCCAGAGATGGAGACTCCACAATCCCCCTGGGCAGCCCGTTCCAGAGCTCTGTCACCCTCACTGAGAAAAAGTTCTTTCTTGTGTTAACCTTAAACCTCTTGTGCTCCAACTTGCACCCATTGCCTTTTGTCCTGTCATTGGATGACATTGAGAAAAGTCTGGCTCCATCCTCTCTACACTCACCCTTAACATATTTATAGACATTGACTTCCATCAATATTATGCTAAGTCAGAAGGTAAATTTACAGCAAAACATTTTTCATTTCAAACTGGTTTTGTCAGCAGTGAGGTTTTGGTTTGTTTTTTTTCAAAAAGTATTTGTGTTTGAAACTGCCTTTTTTAACCAAAATCAACCTTTTGCTTTTGCATACTCCATTCCTTGTGAATTTCATAGTAACCCTTTCTAAGAGTGACACATATTCTTAAAAACATCCCCAAAACTGTTTCTAACTTGCACATGCATCAAATAACTTGAACATAAGTGCTACAACCTTACTTAACTTTAAACATTTGAACAGTCAACAGAACAACTCAGAAACAGAAAGTTAAACAGTATTTAGGTGTTAGGTTTGGATTACAGCTCTGGAAGGTAAAGGGAAACAACATGATTGCTCTGTTGAAGGTTAGACACTATATTCTAGGAAGAAATTTAGGATTTTCTTTTGATACTTTACACCCATTTTACTTACAGGAACACTGATAACTGCTTTACCTGAATTTAATATCCTACTTTTACACAAATAAAACAGAATAAAAAGGACAAGAAAAAAGATCATTTCATTTCACAGAATATCCACTTGGCAAAAGCCATTTGGTATTTATCTATGTCATTAATTGACTTTACAGCTCAAGACTTCAGAGATGAGCTACGTGGGAACTGGGAATAAAGTTATTTCAAAATTTGGTTTTGTTGTAACTCAGATCAATATGTTATATTCAGAAATTTCTTACAAAATCAGTATTTTAAAAAATAATTTCAGTTTTCTAGCATTACTTTAAGAGGGTAGCAAACTATTCCTTCTTTTATATTTTTCATTTTTCTTGTTCAGTTGATAGTATTTTTCAAATGGGCATTCCAGTTTCTAAGTTGATAGTATTTTTCAAATGGGCATTCCAGTTTCTCTTAAAAAAACCCAACATTCTCATCAAACTTCTGAAACATTCTGCACTATTTTTTTTTTCTGTTCTGCTTTAACGGGCTCCATTCCAAATCATCACATTCCCATGTTTCAGTGCAGATTGAATACCACTTTGTGTAACTGGAAAATTTTGCAAGATCTGCCTACAAGGGATCAGCTGTCTAGAGGATGCTGTTAAACACTCTTTACAAAAGAAAGAAAGATAAATTCTAGAAATATTTGTGCTGACTGCTTCTCATCGTTATTGGTTGTCATCACCACAATTTCATATGCATGCCCTGTGGATCTTTGCTCCTGCCTGCCCAATCATATGTTCCTCAGGCACAAGTGACTCCATAATATAGCTTTTAGGCATTTTTTTAAAAAACAGGGCATATACTACTTGTAAAATTTGTCTCATTATGTGCATTTTGCACAAAGGGGCTATGGTATACACAGTTTTTCTTTGTTTGCGGATTCTTAGAATAAATCAGTACTGCTTGTTTTGATTTGCTTTAGTCTCATTTTGTTTCAAACTGTTCAGTAACAATTTCTATTTAATTAAAAAAAAATAAGTAGAGAGTTAAAGTTTTTACAAAGCAAAATCATCTTTAGGGAAAGCATAAGAAGTTTTCAAGTTACAGTTTTACTGGAAGTAAGTGTGTGCAAAATTGCAGCAGAAGTTACTCAGTGATTTCAACTTTAGTGGAAGCCAATAGGTAGCCTTTTTATTACAGCTGCAAAAGGCAAACATTTTATATGTTGTTGTGATATGGTAATTTTATGCTTTCCACTTTACGGATTTGAGATGAAAAAAAAAGTAGAGTCCAGTTTGTTCCCATTGTATAAGAATTTGCAGAGCTTCTAGATACTTATTCCAAATGTGTCTGTGATGCATGCCAGAAGCAGTAAATGAATGTCATTTATGGTGGCTCTGTTGTTATCTACAGCTACAGAGAGTACAGAATAAAGCTATGCTTTTGAAAGTTTGTGAAGGGTGCAATTTTTTTTTAAAGTTTTAACTAGATGGGGAGGGGTGGAAGAGATAGACAGCCTTATGAGGGGTTTTGAAGGAGTGGCTGGGATGAAAACATAGGTTTGAGTTTAGAAAAATTCCAAAGGGTTGTTGCCAACCCTACAGTGCATATATACAGTAGTTGTTGCCAACCCTACAGTGCATATATACACGTATACACTGATACATAGGACTAGATTTTCAAAAGAGTTTAGAATTCAACTTTGCAAACACTTTTTTTTTTTTTATGGCATCTCACCACAGCTGTCGGCACCACATACTTGAAAATCTGGCCTCATGGCGTATAGGCCATGTTTGTAATTATATGCAATGTACAGATGAATAGATACTGGAACATTTGATTGTAATTAAGCAAATCACATTCATTTTTAGCAAAGGTTAAGAAAAAGCTGCCAAGAAAATCCAGTGTATGTCTGAAACAGTGTTCATAGAAAACATGGGTGAGTTGTCCTGAACTGTTTATGTATGCTGGCTGACACACAACACCACCAGAGATGCCAGCCGCTGGAAACCAGATGAGAAGGTACAGCTAGCCGAGTGGAACAGGGGGAGTGCCTCTGGAAGAAAGCAGCATGAGAAAAAGTTACAGGTCAAAGTCACATCATACTTAATATTTGGATATATCTTTCCTCAAAATTAATTTGAAAAACTACTCTCAAAAAATGTGATTTATTAAAAATTGTAATGATTAGCAAAATAATTACAGTACAAATAGGTACAATATAGAAGAAATTGAAGGGGGAATTTTTTTCTATTATTTTAAGAAATATTAATGAAGTTTTAAGTTAGAAAGGCTGAATAAGTTGTTTCTGGGGCTAACACATTTCACGGTGTTTACAAGTTGTTAACTTTTCATCATACACTCTTTCCAAGAAAAAGAGAGGGGCCATAAAGTCTCACTGAAACTACGCATTTCTTCACAAAAAAAGCAAATGACAAAACTGTTCTCAGATTTCTCATAAAACCAGCTCCTATTGGGTTTCTTTGAATATTTGTTCTCTGGCTAGTTAGGCATGAAGAAAAGAAGAGAACCAGCGAGCTTTTGTTGATAGCATACCCATAGTGATGAGACTTAGATATCCTCCAGCCACAAGCCCCCATCAAAGGCAGCTCTTTTGAAGGGTGACTTATGAGAGCAGACAATAAAATAGGGCTGGGTAGGAGTTTACTCTGTAATAAATCTTTCCATTCTTGATTGGTTGGTACTTTTTTAATATGCTTTAGAAACACAGGTCATCCCTCTGGGAAAATCAGAGTACAGTAGCGACACACTGATATTTAGATTCTGACACTCTAAACAGCAGAACAGACAAAAGAAAATTCACCTCCAGGCCATTAGGACTGCAGCCGTAACTGAATTTGTTATCTAGCAGGGGGAATGAGGGTTTGTGTCTTTTCTTTCTTTCTTTTTCTTTTTTTTTTTTTTTCCCTTTCCTTCCTTCTTTCCTTTTTCCTTTATTTTATTCCTTTTTTTTTTTTTTAAATTATTTTTTCTTTTCCCCTTCCCTATATGATACTGTATTTTTTTGCAAGTAGCAGCTTCAGCTTCATGGAAGTCAGAGCTAGTAAGAAAAGAAGATTTTTGTCTGGGTTTTTTCAGATGGTATTAGCAACTGTTGTCAGATTAACAAAATGTTCTGTGTTGACTGGATACAGGTTGGCAAGTAAACTGGGTTATTTGTGGGAGTGGAAGATGCCTCTTTTTTTTTTTTCTGAAATACATACCTCTTGGACTCAGCTTAACATTCTTTTCCTCTGTGTAGGATGCAAAGACCTCCCACAAACAGAGATAGATAACAATGAAAATAATACAGTGTTGCAGAGTAATAGACATGAAGACAAAAGCACAGGCACGTGTTTGCTATGCATATGCAGCATTAGCCCATTCAGTAATTTCATTAATAAACCACATCTCCTATTTTTAGCTGATAGGTCTCCCTCTTGTCTCTCAGAGGTAGCATTCCATATCCAAGAAGATTTCACTGTTAGGAAGTTCTTTGCTCTTTCTCTCCTCCCCTTTATCTTGTCTTTGTCATTCATTTCATTTCATTCCACTTACTTGGTTAAAAATTGCATTTCTTCTTCAATCCGTACCCTCTCAAAATGTTTGCAATGTCTTTATGGCCCCTTGTTGTTATCTCCATCAATTAGACCCAGAAGTAGTTCATAGAAGGTTACATCTCTGGACCATATTGGACTTGCTGCTCAGAAATTAACCATTACTGCTCTTGTAAAGACAAGTATTCTTTTCTTTTTTTCCTCAAGATACATGTGGTCTACTTTTAGCATATTCTTCTAACTTGCTGCTCTAGAAATGTAAGACTATGCCATTAAAAACTGTCAGATTAAATTATGCTGTCCTCCTACCAAAACTACCAGTTAGTAATGATTCTAGATCCCTGAGATAAGTATAAATAGCTGTAATAAAATTCAGAATCTAGTGTGAAAATATAGGCTGCCCAGGGAGGTGGTTCAGTCAACACCCATGGATGTGTTTAAGGGTTGTGTAGATCCCAAGGGTCTTTTCCAACCTGAATGATTCTATAAGTCTATAATTCTATGAAAAAAAAGTTCTGCTCCAGTCTCTTCAGATCAAACCTCTGATCCTTAAAGATTTCTAGGAAACGTCGTGTGTCCTCAGCTTGAAGTGAATTTTGAATTGATTTTGATCAATTTTAGTATCAGTATTTCCTGTTGTCATCATTAGTGGTATCATTAAGCGTTTCAGAGGATTCAAACAATTGAATGCTAGGTCTGCAGAACTAAATGGAATAAACGTTTAACTGAGGTAGTATTAAGCAGGAACTTTTAATACAGTGAAAATTAAAATTACCTGGAGAAGAAACTGCTAGAAGCAAAAACATTCCAGATGGGATTTGTTGGGTAAATTTAGATGCAAATGATCAGCAGACTTTTAGAATTGCTGTAAATAGCTCTATTTTATATTTGATAAAAAGGTTTTACATCATGACTGAAAAACAAAAGACAACAAAATAAATCCTTTTTCAGCCACACTCAGAAAAACAGAACAACAGAAAATTATGATGGAGGACTGAAAATTAAACCAAGAAAGAAGTCTGTGGGTATTGGAAAAGAAGTTAGGATGAAGCTACAGGGGGAGAAGGGGTCCTGCAGTTTGTCCTCTCTGGCATTTTGACTTATAAATATTTGATTTACAGTACACTAAACCCTCCCTTGGGTCAGTCTGCTTCTGCAGCATGGTAAACACAAAAGGATATGTTGTAACTGTCCTCTCTCTGAGTAAAAAAAACTTTAAAGTGTGTTTTGTTTTTTTTTTAAATCGAAGAAGAAAAGGCTCTCTTTTATTCTGAAGTATATCTTTCAATTTTTAAATTAATTGATTATAAGGAGAACATTTTATTTGTGAGGCTATGGATGTGTATGAAAGAGAGATACTTAAGTGAATCAGAAAATGTGTAATTTAAGTAATAATGAAAAAGGCCAGACAGCATTTAATTCTCAGAGAGGATATATTTTTTCATAGGTGATTAGTGACCAATGTTTATGTTGGATCTATATCAATATACACTTCAAACTGCGATCATATTAGATCATATTAGGTTCTGTCTTCAGACAAGTTTAAGACTGTTATTTAGCTCCTCTCCCTCTGTCTGTAAAACTAGTCACTGGTAACAAAAATTCTGCATAACTTGGATCCCTGTGCTGACTGAAATTAAGTGCAAGATACCTGGCTTAGCAAATGTGTTTCTAATTCATAATCCACTCTCCCCACCGAAAAAAAAAATAAAATAAATAAATTCAAGATAACTGGAGCAAAATGCAAGAGGGAAAAATCTCCTCAGAAAAGCAAATATATGTTTCCTGAATTATTTATTAGAAGCAGATCTGTGAAATTAAGAAGGAATTGAATCCTTTCTTATTTTCAGACAGGAAATATAACAGCCACCTATTTTCTCTATTTTCTCATTTTAAAAAAATACTGTAATAATTAAACCCAAATGATATTAAAGAAGTTATAGGGAAACAGGACTTCACAATGTGAACACAGAAAAGTTGATGTTAATTTCTACACCCAGGCAAGAGTAGCACCACCTTCCTATGCCAAAATGTCAGGCAACAGTTACTTTTCAGAGAGCTGCTTCCTAAAAATAGATCTGCCAGTTGAGGCAGTGAAACTCTAAGTGCTTTAGTTAGTCATCATAGACTAATGAGCTGCTTTTGAATAAAATAGGTAGTATTAAATTAGGAAGCTTACTAGGTTTCTGTGTTGTGCAGAAAAAGGTGATGAAAGAGTAAGGATGCTGTGAAGCTGACCATAGCTAGACTTCATTCACCTATCTCGAGAACAGTTACACTCTCAATGAAAGGTTGATGGAGACCACCAAGAGGAGGAAAAAAAAAAAGTTTCTGGAAAGGTCAGGAATACATCAAGCTTCAGACTTAATAAAAATAATATAAATGTCAGCAGAGATTAGAGGTATTGAAATATGTAATTTTACTACTTTAGCTCTTGTGAAACAGCAATAAAACTTATCACAATAGGGGCCTGGCAAAGCCTACATATATTTGTTTTTCCTTCAGAAAGTATGGAATCTTTTTACCATTTGTTTTTATTTTGTCTTGTTAAAAATGGCTTTAAGAAGTGGCAGAATTTAATCCTCCCTAATTGTGGAAGCATTCTTTGCTAAGAAGCAGGATTTCCCCTCTTAATATTTCGATCCTTTAAAAATTCAGCCAGAATCTACAAAAATCAGTCAATAAATTCAAAAGACATAGAATTTCATTCAGCATTAGTTTATGAAAAGCCTCTAACTTGAGTGTTTTTATACAAGGTTGACATCTACTTAGACTACTCAGATGCTTTAAGTGACTAGAAGTGAGTGAATGAGAGAGTGAGCAACAAATGCAAAATCGGCAACTGACAGTGGATTTTACAGTACTCAATTTCTGTTTCCTACACTTATGTAAAGCAACAAGGGACTTCCATAATTTGTGGGAAAATCTGCAATCACCATACCATGGTCCGGGGTCAGGGCAGCCCAAAAGACCTCTAACAAATGCTCTCTGTTAATCCCCCTCCCTCCCCAAATGGGAAGAGAAAGGGAATAAGAGAAACTTAGCAATTAGAAAAGTAATAATGAAAGTAATAATCATAAAGATGGAATATGGCCCCCAATGGGATACACCCACAAGCGATGAGGGAGATGGCAGACATCATTGCCAGTCCACTCTCCATAATCTTTGAGAGGTCCTGGAGAACAGGAGAGGTACCTGAGGACTGAAGAAAGGTCAATGTCATCCCAATCTTCAAAAAGGGCAAAAAGGAGGACGGTGATGAAAGGTGATGGAACAGCTTATTCTTACCACCATCTCTAAGTATGTGGAGGAAAGGAGACTTATCACAAGTAGTCAATATGGATTCCGTAAGGGGAAATCATGCTTGTCTAATCTGATAGCCTTTTATAATGATCTAAGTAGATGGTTAGACGAGGGGAGAGCAGTTGATGTGGTGTTCCTTGACTTCAGCAAGGTTTTTGATACAGTATCCCATGGGATCCTCACAGCCAAGTTTCAGAAGTGTGGATTGGGTGACTGTACAGTAAAGTGGATTGGGAAGTGGCTAAAGGACAGAGCCCAGAGTTGTAGTCAGTGGAGCTGAGTCTAGCTGGAGGCCTGTGACTAGTGGCGCCCCCCAAGGGTCAGTAATGGTTCCAGTATTATTCAATATATTCATCAATGACCTGGACGAAGGGATAGAGGGCACCCTCAAGTTTGCTGATGATATCAAACTGGGAGGAGTGGCTGACACAGCAGCAGGCTGTGCTGCCATCCAGTGGGACTTGGATAGGCTGGAGAGCTGGGCAGGGAGAAATTTAATGAAAGTTAACAAATGTAGAGTCTTTCATCTGGGGAAGAACAACCCCATGTATCAGTACAGGCTGGGGTCTGATCTGTTGGAGAGTAGGTCTGGGGAAAGAGACCTGGGGGTCCTGGTGGACAGGAGAATGGCCATGAGCCAACAATGCACCCTTGCGGCCAAGAAGGCCAATGGCATCCTGGGATGGATTAAGAAGATTGTGTCCAGCAGGTCAAGGGAGGTTCTCCTCCCCCTCTACTCTG
>JANHGL010011061.1:19457-30238 GCA_024611195.1 Ceyx melanurus | reverse complement strand
AAAGTGAACCTACAGACACCAGTATCTGAAATTAGATTAATTCAGTGCTGAAAATAACATTCAGATTTCACCTCCATCTACCTCCCCCTGCCTTTTGTTTACAAATGAAGGTATTCAAGAGGCAACACTTTCTTCCCTGGATAATAATGTGCTTATTAATTTCCTGGGTACTTAAGATTTTTCTGGAGCACTCTGGTGATAGAGGTAGGCTGAAGTCTGCAGCGTATGTGCCAGTGCCAGATGTAAACCTGCAGTTCTCCAGATGTTTGCTTCTCTGTGGACAAGCTCCTGGTAGAGCCCATGTTTGTCAAAGGGGTTGCTCAATGCCCCTGGGAGCATTTGATGAAGATAGAAAATTTTCTCTTGTCATTTGTGTATTAATAAAATGTGTAATAGATACAGAAATTATTTTTTGTAATATTGGATGTGAAGATGTGTTGGATTTTTCTTGGTGTGGTTTTAAAGGAAAACTAGTGATTTTTTTTTTTTTTCTGCTTTTTTTTTAGAAACATAGAATTGTTTTGGTTGGAAGAGACTTTTAAGGTCATAGAGTCCACTGTTAACCCAGCACTGCCAGGTCACCACTAAGCCGTGTCCCTCAGCACCACATCTACATGGCTTTTAGATCCCCCAGGGATGGGGGCTCTGCCAGTGCCCTGGACAGCCTGGGTCAGGCCTTGACAACTCCTTTTATATAAATAAATAAACGGGGCAACATTTTTCAACTTGGTGTAAAAAGCCTGGCTATTCCTTCATCAGTGAATATACAGTCTGATCTACTGCATAATCCACATGTGTGCTGGACCAGGAGTCTGTTGGACAGTGTGAGAAGGGTGATGTTCTCCCTGCTGATGCCATGTGCTCATCTGGACTTCCCTGTTGTATAAATGGTTTCCAAGAAAGCAATTGCAGAATTTGCTTCAGGTGCCATGGCACAGGGATGGGAGGTTGTGGTGCAGTCCCTGTGCTGGTTTTCAGAGCTCTGGTGGAAGTTGCTGCTGCCACTAAAGGGAAGTGTTCCTGCCTGAAGTCCAAGCTGTGATCTAGCAAGTACTGTTCGCATGTGAGATCTGGTAATTAGTTTTCTATCACTTTAGTACTTCCTGCTGGCTCCACAGGTTCAAGTACAAGGAAAAAATCTACTGATCTTTTCTGTGATGTTCAGCAACAGGACAAGGGGCAATAGGCACAAACAGCAACCCAGAAGTTTCCATCTGAATAGGGGGAAGAACTCCTTGTTTGTGATAGTGGCAAAGCCTGGCCCAGGCTGCCCAGAGATGTTGTGGAGTCTCCTTCTCTGCAGAACTTCCAAACCTGCCTGGACAATGCGATCCTGTGCCCTGTGCTCTGGATGATCCTTCTGGAGCAGAGGGGTTGGATCAGATGATCTCCAGTGGTCCCTTCCAAACCATACCATGCTGTGATTTACACACTGAATTGCTGATGGAATAATTTATTCCCTAGTTCTTAATCTAAATGAAGAAATATCTGCTACTGAAAGGGTAACTTGTCTACTCCACGAGTATGTCATTTGTGGGCCAGGCATGCTTTCAGAGGGGTTATTTAATTTTGCATTGAAAATACCTCAACACTTTAATCCTAATGAAAATAACAATAATATTCTGTGATGGACAGTTTGAAAGATGTAGAAGTTGTTCTCTGTCTTGGGGATTTTACCACAAAAGCTGATTCTGAGTTCTGTCTTCCAAAGCAGCCCTAATAAATAAGCACTACTGAAAAACTTTAAAAGTTTAGTGGGGCAGAAAAATTAGAGTATGAGGAAATTATGTTTTCTTTCCATAATGCTTTAGTAGCATTTTGCTGGAGCCAGTCACTCCTGTGAAGCCTCCAGCAGGTGTGAGTGGAATGGGTGTGCAGGCCCCACTGCAGCAGCTCGATCCCCAGCTATCGTCCTCAGCCCCACGGTGTTTGCTGTGCCCTAGCTGTGCTGGACTTTACAGTGAGTCACTTTCTTGGCGATGTAAAGTGACTTCAAATTTGCCTGAGCTTTAAATGATTTAGAGCAGGGAGCTTTGGGGATTTACAGTGTCTTCAAATGCCAGAAATGCTAGAAATGCCATTATCTGAGCACGTTGTTATTAATCAAAATAAATAAACCTATTTTTCTTTCCAGCAGAAAGCTCCAGAGCAGCTCCTTAACTTCTGGGGAGTGTGGTGTAAAACATTCAATTGGACAGAGATCTGCAGTTCCATGCCTTGGATAATAAGGGAGCTATTTAGAGCCAAATTGAGCTGTCTCCTTTTAGGTGTAGTTCAGATTGTTCTTTAGAACTTCTCAACATGTACAATGTGTTATAAGAAGTCTCCAAAGCCCATAGGAGTTCTCAATATCAACGTGAATGAACTTGGCATGCAAAAGGAGAGTAAGATTTATCTTTGGATGGCAAACCTGCCCTTCGAGGAGAGATTATGTGGATAGTGTCAGTGCAGGTTTGCCTCATGAAGAGATGAGGAAAGACCTCATTTGACTCCAGGTACTTCAGGTTATTGCTGGGTGAGTTTTGGAGCTGTGGGATGTGAATGGACAATACCCCAAAATAGCCCCTTCAGATCTTGATGTGGTGATTTACATTACTATCTGAGCTACTGCTGATGAGCTGTGCAGAGGAAGAGCTGGTGATGTGCTGCTCTGGATGGAGTTTTGAAGAGCATATGGCTTCTCTGTGGGGAGCGTTGCCAATGACTTGCTCTGTGTGCTGTGTAAAAATGTTACATTTTGACACAGGAGATTTCTGGGTTGGGCTGGGAGTGGGTTGTGAACTGCAGTATATAAATGAGTTTTGTAACATCTGTAATTCCAGACTATTCCAATCTCTGAGGACACATTTGTGATGGCATGAGCAGCCAATCTCATACCTGGCTTTATGTGTTCATCCTAAGTTAATGCTCTGTACAAATCTTGGATATTTTAGTCTAAGGCAACTAATAGTTCCTTTTGAAGTACTTCAGCAAGTTGAGAAATGCTGGTGATCTCAGGAAGACATGTGAAGTGAAGAATGTTATTTAGGGGTATCTCTTCCTGGACCTAGCTAATTTATGGGACTAAATGCTAAATTACATTTTCAGAGCTGCTTCCAAACTTTTTGATATCTGCCTTGTCACATAGTCAGTGTCACCATGTGTAAAGGGGGTGTGCATTGGGGGGGGGTAGAATTACTGCTCTTGGAGGGGAAACAGTAGAAAAGTGAGAGCAGTCCAGTTCCCCTTATTGTGAGGTTTGTGTTTTTCTCCAGAGGGGCAGCTTGCAGGTGTGAGATGGAGGATGGAAGGAAGTAAAGAGGATTCAGATCTGGTGTTGGAAGCCAGTTAATTTTAGCTAATTTTTTTTCTAGGTTGTTTATCATTCCAGAAGCTGTTTTGAAACTTCAGTTTCTATACTTTGAGCACATAACAAAGCCTCTGCTGTTTATAAATTGTGTATAAATTGCTTTTTTTGTTTTTATATCCACTACAGTCTCACCCTAAACATTTTACCTCTTATTTGTCAAAGCATTTCTCAACCTGACACTTTTTTTTTTTTCCTGAGGTTCCAGTCTTCTATTAGAGGGGCTTTTTATTGCTGTGCAGCAGGAACTTGCCACATGGTGGTTTTTCTGGGCTTCCTGGTTATTTCACTTCCCACCCCTGACAACCCTTCAAGCTCCTGTGAATGAAGGTGTCTTTGTGCTGTTTGCTTCCTCTCAAGCAGAATCAGCTTTTTAATACTAGAAAAGTCTGAAAGGAAACAAAATGCAAAGGATGACATTTTTTAAGAAGAGAAGATTTACATTTAGCTGGTTCTACTATTCACTGTAATGTCAGTATTGGGATGTGGTGATGGTTGATTCACTCTGCTATTAAAGTCTGCCTTATACTCCTGAGTAGGGCTACCAGAAATCCAGGTAAAGCCATCTGCAAATAAAATCTGATTACTTATCCCATTCAAAAAAGTGATTAAAAGTAATAAAAGAGTAGTTAAATAACAACTCTTGATATGTATTGTGTTCCTGTGTCCCTTCAGGGTGTGGACCAGCCTCCAATGCACTCTATTAAATTGTACCCATGCTTTCTGTTTTTTTGTGTCTTTTTTTTTTCTTCTTGTTTGTTTTTTTGCTTTTGTTTGTGGTGTTTTTGTTGCTTTTTTTTTTTTTTTTTTTTTTCCTGAGCTGGTAACAGAATATTCTGTCATCTACAAAATTGATACCAGTATTGTGAAGCACTTGCAAGTGATGCTTCAATCTTGTGTAGCTTAAATATTTTATTCATGTGGATCATGCAATCCCCAAGTTGTACAACATGTGGCAAAGTGGGGAAGATAACATGATCTGTTTAACCACATAATGCAGCAGCAACTCAAAGGGAGTGATATAATCTCTAAGGGCTTCCTCGTTAGGAAATATGCTAACAGATCAGACCAGCCTGAGTAGTCCAAGGTGGATGCTGTTGTTTGCATGCTCAGCCTAAAGCCAGGTTATTATCTGCTGTTCAATTTTGTTTCATTAAGTGCTAGAAATGCTTTAGACTTAAGTATTCAAATGATAGAGGGTTTATTTTTGTTTTTCCTTATTTTGTCTGGAAACCCGATTTCTTTTGTTCTCTATTGCTTAATCTTCTCCCAACATGCTGTTTCATCCTGGTCACATTTCTCCTTTCTTTAAGATGTCCCATGGAGAGAGGCTGCGGGAACTGGGGTTGTTCAGAGGAGACTGAGGGGAGACTTCATTTCTCTCTACAACTACCTAAAAGGAGGTTGTAGCAAGACTGGTCTTGGTCTCTTCTCCCAATTTACTAATGATAGAACAAGGGGAAATCACCTCAATTTGCATCAGGGGATGTTTAGACTGGATATTAGGAAGAAATTCTTTATTGAGTGGTAAGGCACTGGAGCAAGTTGCCCAGGGAGGTGGTGGAGTTGCCATCCCTGGAAGTGAGATGAAGGTTGGATTTGATGATCCTAAAGGTCCTTTCCAACAAATATGATTCTATAACTAGAGACTTCCACCAGTCTCCTAAAACTATTCTTGTGATCTGTCCTCCCAAGATTAGCCCCCACCTCTTGCTAGTAGGCTTATTAGTGACTATAACCCAAACCTGCTTGTTTAGGAACATGTACCCACCAGCAGTTGCTGAACAGTGGTGTTGTTAATGTCAAACTCTTTTTTTTAGTGCTTTCATTATGTGTGTCCAGAGTTGTTATAATTTCATGGTGACCTAAGAATACTGAGCAGACAAGGTTGCAGGGCTACGAACAACTTATCACTTGCAGGTGACTTCCTTGCTATTCTGGTCTTATCACATTCTGTACATGTACTTTTTTTTCTTAGTATCTTGCACTGTCTCATGAAAAATTATGTGCTGGATATTCAGCCTGTGAACCTCAGGCTCATCCAAGGTGGATTTTTTTCACGAGATGCTGCAGATATATTCACAGTAGAAGCACATGTCTGCTTTGTCTTACAGCCTAAGTGTATCTGTATCTAAAATGCCACTTGAGATGAATTTGCAATCACTCTGAAGAAGTTATCCAGGAAATATAACTTTTTTATTTTTGAATTGTTTGAGAACACTGCAAGACTTGAGCTTATTTGAAAGTCAGCGTTAGCTTTTTAACACATTCTGCAAATGCATTCTATCCCATGGATTTCTTGTGGACAACTTCAAAGTATTTGAAAGTGAGGTAATGCCTCTTTTTCTTTAATCACTAGCATGGATTTATTCTTGAGCTCTGCTTGGGACATGACCTAAAGCCAGCTGCAACTGGTGAGAGTTCTTCCAATACCATTAATCACTAGAAAAACAAAACATGCTAAAGTTCTGACTTGGATTTTTCTTATCTTACTTATTATCCAGTTTGCTTCAAGAGGGTTGCAAACTCTTCAGAAGGGGAGGATGTTGCATCTTCTCCAGTTACTTTAAAAAAGATGCTTCTCCCTTTGGACATATAATTTGTAGCTTATTAAAACTTCAACGTGGGCTTTTATTGAATGATCAATATATTTTAATCCATTTTTATAGGAAGTGTGTATTTAATTTATGTTTTCATAAATTGTCCTCATTTTGTCTATCAATATTTACAAGATCGTTGGAAAGTAATTAGCAAAAGAAACCTTATTCTGTCTTTTGTATCTCAAAAATTCATCAACAGGACTCTTAAATATCTGTCTATGCTACATTAAAAGCAGATCAAAGAAGGGTTTGATAACCATTTATTAAATCTGTTCTCCTAAATCAAGTCAAGACACTCCAGATGGAAACACATTCTCATAAACACACTTTATGTGCACAGGCACAAGTTCTGGGTACTGATGAATCACAGAAATAAAGTTCTGATGGATATAAAATAACTCCAAAACATTGTAGTGCTAACTCAATTATTCATGTCTTTAACACACCACTGTTCTTGGCTGTATCTGTTGTGCCATTAAAACAAGTAACGCTGATATGATGCCTTCCAGCTGCAAATACAAAAGGAAGGGTCATGCTCAGTCTCAGAGTCTCAGGCTCCTTCCTTAAAATGCATTAAGACAAAAGCATGTAAGTTCATTTTTAATTGTTTGCTATTCAGCAACATGGAATATTTCTATAGAATACAAAAGTCCTCTGAAGACTTGGAAGCAAACTCTGGGAAACCAGAATGAAGTGCAGTTCTCTTCACTCCTTTTCTGAACAGAACAGTTTGATTCCCCACAACCTTATTTTTTTTTCTTTTCTTTTTTTCAGAAAACAGTTGCAAAACTGAAGCATAGGTTGCAATAATGAATACTGGATCTGAACTGCTGTAGCTAGATTTCAGGCCTTTAGACTTCTCTATTAGTTCCTTGTAAAAATAAAATTCAGCTTATACCCAAGAAGACTTTGAAGTGGATCTGTGCTACTTTGGAGGTAGCACTAATGGAACCAGCTTCCCTCCATGCTAAAACCCATACTTTGCTTTCTGTCCTCCAGGAGGTGGCAAGGAACAATGAGTTGATTCAGCAAGGGGGCAAAATTATTTTTCATTATTTTTTTTTTTGTCAGAGTGGTTGTGTTTTTTTCTTCCTGGGGGAGGCACAATGGAATTTGTGTTGGTACAAGCCTTGGAACCAATTAATTGTGCATACTTGATGCATGCAGGTGAAGATGTATTTAGGGGGAAATGTCATAGAACCCTTCCCAGAAGGAGAGCAGGTACCAACTGTTGGATTGTCAGGTCACTGCCTGTATACAAGCAGAGGTTGATTGACCCCAAACTTTTTGCAGCAACAAGTGTGTTGCTTCTTGTAGAGGTCCACTTTTCTTTGGGTGGAGAGTATACATTTATATGGACGTGTGCATGATGATGCACAACTCTCTAGGGTGCTGATTTAGTTCAAGGACGGGATGAGAAATCATTGCCAAGGGATTTAAGATGCCCTTCTGTTGTGCAATATTGTGTCCTATTTTCAAAGCAGACTAATAGCTCGCAGATGTATTAAAGATTTACTGTATGTTTTATGTTAATGTTATAATTTATTCATGGACAAGAAGACAAAGGTGGATTATTAATACTTTCTTAATTGCTCTGTTTTCTGGTGGTAACTGGACCTTTGTGTCTGAGGAGGAGCTGACAGTGGAAGCCAGGTGGTAGGTAACCTGGAATAACAGACTGGTTTTATCCTGACCCTAAAACAAGGTCAGGTTGCTATTTTTCATATTAATACTACCTGCTAAAGTCACTATAATTTCAGAAGTAGCACTTATGAATACATTACAAGATGTTGTGTTCTCATGGTGTGCTTTGGTACGCAGATTTAGAAAGATCTCAACTACGCAGCTGTACTTAGTGCAGGTCCTTTGGTGAGTGACCTCCAAGTTCATGAGGGTACTAAAATTTTTTTTTAACTAAAAAAACCCACAAAAAAACAAAAAAACCCACAAAACCAAACAAAAACCCCAACAAAAACAACAAAGAAAACCCCAACCCAAAAATTAACTCAAAAACAAACAGAAAAAAAACCCACAACAAACCCATAAATTTAAAACCTTTGAAGGCATAGTCCCTGGAACAGCCTTACAGAATCTCCCCCATTCTAAAGTCTGAAAATAAAACATGTCAACTCATAATGAAAGACAAAACAAGAAAAAAATTGAAAGCTAGTAACTGCAATGAACTGTTGATTGGAGACCTGCTGTTTCTCAGTAGCTGACTGAGGGATCACTGTTCTTGGAGTGGCTGCTGTACATCAAAGGAAAAACATTTCAAAATGAGGTGTGGGATGGTTGGTTTGGTTGGTTGGTTTTTTTGTTTGTTTGTTTTTTGTTTTGTTTTGGTTTTGTTTGTTTGGTGTGGGTTTTTTTTTTTCTTTACTGCGTTGTTTTCTGAGTTTTTTTTGTCTCTCCTGGAATTTCACCAATGTACATTCTCATGTGAGGAAATGGTAGCAGAGGGGTGAAGGTCTCAAACCTAGTAATGTTCCAGGACACTTGTGAAGACAAAGGAGGTGGGTACAGCCTGCATTTGCTGTCTTAACACTCGCTGCTCACAGCTGCCAAGGACAGTACGTGCATTGTGCATCAAACAGGGAAGATGCTCTTATCTCCTGGCTAGTAATGAACCCTCAAGTTGAGCTCCTTCTCATGTAGGAGGCTAGAAGCATAGTATGGGTATTTATCTCATTACTTCTCTTTGTTTCTTCTTGATACGCTGCATGTTTATTTCTAGACTATTTCTCACCAGCAGGCGTTACTGATATTGGTGATGGGTAGACTTTCAAAAGATCCTGAATTTTAAAGCCACTTTGAAGCCTCTTTCCTTTATACTCCCTTGAAAATTTCTGCCAGTACAATTTATTTAAGCATGAGTAATGAAAATCTTGGATCTGTATGATCGTATGTTTATTATTACTCTCTATTTCTTCTGTGGTTTTTGTTGGTTTTTTTTTATATAATATAGAGTAATTTTTGAGATATAGTTGGACTCTTCTGATACTACTTCAAATGTCTGTATGTAGGTTTTCAATGTAGTTTTATTCAATTAAATCATGACCTTGAAAGGAGGGTTGAGCCTGCATCATGAAACTTGTGGGGATGTTGAAAATTTACACTTCAGCTGAAGTGTGTAATTGGCCTTCTGGACATATTTTGCACTAAATGAATCTAAATGTATTTAAAATCCCCAGTACGATTCAGATTGCAATTGTAATACAAACCTATCTATCTCTGTTGCTTCCTTTTGCTATCAGAAAAGGGTAAATATTTCTTACTGAAATGTTAAAGAAACCATAACTCCAACCAGTGTTTTGGTGGTCTTTTGCTCTACCTTCTCCTTGACATTTGACAAAAACCCATCCTTCTTATCTCCTGTTCAGAAAGTAATTAATCTGAGCTCTCTTGCTGTTATTTTTTTCATCCTTGGACACTTGTCTGATCAAAGTCATAGTGATGGGAGAGCTTCCTTTACTCAATATAACAAAACCCTCTTGCTGAAATTGGATGCAGCTTGTTTAAAAGAATTGCTGTAATTAGAAGGTGCTTGATGGTCTCTTTGATCCCTCGGCTAATTTAGGAGGTTAGGGAACAGAGCTGCTTCTGTTATTCTAGTCCACAGTGAACAGAAATTACTTGTCTTTTCTTCCCACCTGGAGCTGCTGGATATGTGCAGATGGATGTAGAGCTTGACAGTGGATCAGATTCATGATGTGCAATCACATGTGTGGCTCTGTCAGATCTTCTGTCACCTGGGGTTTGGGGTCTAGGTTTCATGATACACACTTGATTCCACAAGCAAGTGAATAGTGTAGCAGCAAGTTGGGGTTTGTTTACTTGTTTAACGTTTCTGCTAAAGATCTAAACCAAGACTGTTCAGCTTTTGGTAACCAACAGTTGATTACTCTTGTGCTGAAGTTTCTCTTTTCTAGTTATGTAGTAGCTCCAGCTTTACAGATGCTCTGGTTTACATCTGATCAGCACAGACATGCAGAGGTCAGGGTCTGCTGGGGCACCTTGGACCATTATGTCTGTAGTCCACGGTCTATCTCTGACAGGGTGGAGACTGGGGATTCCTGTCAGCCTCATCTGGTGTGTTCCTCCAGGAGAAGCTGCTTTGCTGGAGCAGTTCACATCTCTTTTATCAAGTAATGCTCTGTCTGAAAGAAAAAAAATAAAATCAGTATTCTCCTCATAGATTTTTCTCAGCTTTCTGTCGAAGAATTTCTCCTGGCTGTTTCTTAAGTAGGAGGTAAAAAAATAAATAAAGCAAGCAATGAAACCCTGCAGCCAGGACAGGCTGGGAGCTGTTTATATTGTGATTCTCCCCTTGCAAAAGAAGAACCAAGAAACCTGATGGACATCAAAGATATCCAGGAGTCCTGAAACCTAGCCCCTTTGTTCTGAGTACCTACCCTTCAGTAGCTTCTAGTCTCTTATTGCAAATAACTAGTGATAGAACAAGACGGAGGGTCTCAAGATGCACCAGGGGAGGATTGCACTGGACATTGGGAAAAAAAAATTAACGGAAGGGGTTGTCAGGCACTGGAACAGTTTGTATCTTCCTAACACATACATCATTCCTGGATGTGTTTGTAAGCTGTGTAGGTGTGGTGCTTAGAGATGGACTTGGTAGAGCAGGGTTAACGGTTGGACTCAAAGGTCTTTTCCAAACTAAATGATTCTATAATTCAATGTGACCTTCTGAAACATTTGTGTGCTGCAACCAGGGGCTTGCTTCTGGTGTGGACATGGCTGGCTTTCACAGAATCACAGAATATTAGGGGTTGGAAGGGACCTAGAAGATCATCTAGTCCAACCCCCCTGCCAGAGCAGGA
>JANHGL010011061.1:0-19357 GCA_024611195.1 Ceyx melanurus | reverse complement strand
TAAGCTTGGCTGTGAGGATCCCATGGGAGACAGTATCAAAAGCCTTGCTGAAGTCAAGGAATATCACATCCACTGCCGTTCCCTCATCTATCCATCTACTTATCATAAAAGGCTATCAGATTAGACAAGCTTGATTTGCCCTTATGGAATCCATGTTGACTATTTGTAATAAGCCTCCTTTCCTCCAGATGCTTAGCTTTGATCCCTCTGCTTCTGTGATCAGCCATCTTAACCCTCTGGTCTCCCACAAGCACGAGATGGAACATACTGAGGTAGGCCGCCTCAATCCACTGCTTCCTTCAGCTCCCTTTTCACAAACTCAGACCCACAATGGGCACCTGTGAACTCCCCTGTGCCACCCTGTGCTATGCTTGTCTTGCAGATTGTGCTGCCTGTATATGTGGCTGTGTAACTGTTTCATGATGTATAAGCCAGATCAACAAGTTACACCAGGATCTTACAAAAATGTAATAAAATTTGGCAGTGGTGCATATCAATCCTCTATCTTGTTTTGTTATGTGTGAAATGTTGTGGCTCAGGAGCCTGTCTCCCAATTGGTGTAACAACTGTGGTCCTGCTTTGCTTTTCAAAGAAATAACTGGTATTTGCTTGGGGATGTCTTGGCCTCTGTTCTCTGCTTTATTTATGTAGGCTCAAATCCAATCAGTTTAGTCTGAAAAAGTGATGATGATGTCCTTACAAAGTCAATATTTCAGAACAGTTTGAAGGGGGAAAAGTTAAAGGATACAAATATCCAGAGCAATGGCTTTTTAATCCTTTATCTTTCATTTAGATCAGCTATTGTGAAATAATCGTGTTACCCATAACTATCTGGCTGGGTAGGATGACACATTTCTTTATTATTTGTTTCTTTGTAGTTCACTGCCATCCTTGTCTGCCATAACAACATGTTCTGGATGCCTAATGATAGCATACTAAGTGTCTAATATTTTCAGATATCCTTTAGTAAAAGCTATGAATTTATATTTAATGAAGCCCAAGTGTCAGGGAGAGTCATTTCAATTATACTTCTGACAAAAATAATATTTCATAACATGCAGAGAGCTGTAAGAAGTAATTGTACATTTCTTATTTATATGGCAACTAATAATGGAAAATATTTTTTTTTCTCTCATAACATGATTTAGTCTCTTGAAACATTCATTTTCTTTTTCTGTGGAATGTGATTTCAGCTCTCTTAGATGGGAATTTGAAATGAGAGATTTTTCTTCTAGAGGTCAATTGCTTTACTACCCATGTTGAGTCAAGTGATGTGACTTCCATTTTAGCCAAATTTCCTAATGTTCAGTTCTGCATATGAAGCAGGAAGATGTTTGACATATAATGGATCATTTACAAGCAGAATTAATAGAAACATAAAATAATTACTGCTTTTAAGATGTGATGTTCTTAAGGGTATCAGGGTGCAAACAGAGACCTGGAGAACCTGGTCCTGGTCCCAGTTGCTGCTGTCTACTCTCTAGCAGGTTAAAGAGAAAGAGTATTCCCCTTAAAACATTTTATTTTGATGGACAGAGCAGAGTGAAAATACATTCTGGTCAGCAGAAAACTTCTCTGTCTCTGATGAGAATATTTCTGCAGTTTCAGGAAGTGGATGCTTTATTAAGGATAATCTGATGTTTGGTAACATCTAATCCATGAAAATACTGTTGTTCTGTTTGACATTTAAACACAGTAATTTTAAAATCTTTATAGGGGAAATATTGGCTTTATCTTTTTAATGTTGGTACTGAAAATATTAACTCTGTAGTTGAGATTGTGTTATTTCATTTTTTTTTTTCCTCATTTGGGATTTATATTGAAGAAATTTTGAATTGTTTTCCAATGAGGAAAAGCTAAGTCTAATACATACATGTATATATATATTTTTAATTACCCCCCATCTTGGTGATCAAGCCTGAAGTGCTTTTGCATTTTAAAAATAGCACTAATGGTCTTAACTGCAAACATCAGTGTTAATTCATATGGACTATGCAGTAATTAGTCATCTGACAAAAATGAAAGCAAACAGAGGAATCCCTTGAATGGTCACAGAGTAACTGGGACATCAATCAAAGGCTCAAGGATTTTGAAATTATTCACACTAAGGGAACTGTATCCTACCTCAGAGGCTTAATTAGACTGTATGCAAGACAGCTTAAAACAGATGGGTGCCTTCCTGGTGGAAGATGTTTAATGCACCTTTTGATAGCTCCAGTGGCATATGCATGAACTTTTAAGTATCTTCAACTAAGCCTTTTGTTTGGTGCCTTATTTCCATAAGGAGAATTTGAATAATGGGAATAGCTTTGTTGAAGAGCTTCGTATTTTGGAGAGCTCTGAGCTGGTAACATATGCTCAGTGTGGCAATTCATCTACAAACCAGACCTGACGGCTGGCTAATCTGAATCATCTAGGCTCAATATAATTTACAGTCTGGGAAATATGGGGATATTTTTAATGAGTTTAAGCATAAAAAAAAAAGAAAAAAAAAAAAAGAGTGTTAATGAAAATGTTGTGTAAAGCACTTCGGTTCTTAAGTAATCATTTTTTCACAACCAGTATTTTTTGTGAATCCAAATGACCCCTTCCTTGCGTACAGTGATGCCAGTGTTTTCACAGGAACTGTTGCAATTGATTATAAACCAAAGCCAAGTACATTTTTCTGCGGCTGAGATCTTGCCTGGGGCTGATCTCACCTCACCTGCCCTGGCCTTGTCTTGCCCAGTTGGTGGCTTCTGTCCCATTCTTCTGTCACTTATCCCACTCAGACAAATGTTCCATTTCTTGACAGCTTCCACAAGCCAGGACTGACAGAAAGCTGTCCTTAGCTCTGATATAGCTGATGTAAGAGCATGGTGTGATGTCTTATGCTGGAGAGGCAGAATGAAGGCATGTTTGTTATATGTAGATTATAAAGTGCTAAGTGACTTTTAGTTAATTTAGGTATTTGTATGAGTCTATTTTCTAGGCTAGGAGCTTCTACCAAGCTGGGCAATGCTCTATTGGCATACGTGTCCTGTACATCCAAACATAACAGGGCAAGGCAGAGAAATGACAAAAGCTGGGCTTCCCCTCCTCACCCGAGGAAGCAAGATGAGGGATTCTACCTGGTTATTAAACATGATAATTTTATACCCCTCGGTGTTATGGTGACCTGGGCACAAGTAGTATATTTGTATACAAAATTTTGCAGAGGTTTCTTTGGTTCTCATGCCAGCCCAGCATCCATGGGAGCTCTTGGGGTCACTGAGCAATCAGCAATTTGCTTCCTTGCCCAGGAGAACAGATGGAGGCTGACTTTGTGCTTGAGTGAAGTTCAAGCAACATCAGGAAATTGGTGCAAAGGTAGATGAAAAACACTGACATATTTATTCCTGGTTTACAGAACTCTTATATCCTTGTGAGGTTTTTTTGTTGTTTATTTTCTTTTGTGTTGTCTCTTGTCAGCAAAGCACTTATACTGGCTTTGAGAGGAATTTGGGTCATCAGGCAAAGGATCAGATCATCTGGCCTTGAAAATCTTTGTATTGAATTATATGGATTTGGGGTTAGAATCCGGAACAATCTTTGTTAGTTTGGCTAATCTATTAATTTCACTTCTGAAAACTTAAAGAATGATCCTTTTGGAGTAGCTTGTGTCTCTGCTAGAAGTCTGTATTTATTTTCCTTAAAGATAGTTTTCATCATATTATGGCTTTTTCTGCAGTATCATTTTCTCAGCTTTCGTAGTAGAGCTTCCTCACTGTGCTTGCTGGATGCTTCTTAAGTGATTTGTATTAAAGTGTGCTTAGATTAATTTGTTCTCATTAAACACTGGGGTTTTCAGGGATGACTAAGACCTAATTTTGCCTGGTGAAAACATCACTATAAATAAAAGCTGATGCCATTGCATTGAGAAAAAGCAATTGTAAATAACATGAAGAGAATTCTATTAATGGAACTATTTATTGTCCAGAGGGTCATGCATGTTATTATCTATCTATTTGTTAACTTGTACAGTGTCTGTATTTCGAGTGAATATAGTCAGGAGATATGTTTTATTAAAAGTAGGAGCTGAATACTCTGGATGAAGTTGGCCGAGTTTAGAGTAATTTAATTGCTGAAAAATTGCATTTTACACAGGAAAACTCAGAGCATGATAAACTCTGCCTGGCAGAAGCCGTATGACACTTTTTCAAGCAAGGAAATTAATTTTTGTCTGGGTGGCTGTTTTGTTGCTTCAGATTTAATCTCAATAGGTGTTGAATTTTTCTAAGATTAGAAAGAGTTACACAAGTAATTCTTGAGGCCTCCCTTCACCGATTTTTCTCTGATATATAATTTTTTTTTTTTTTTAATGCTGTATTCTGCTTGGTATATCCTCAGTCCCCCTAGGTCTTCTTCCTCTTTTTCTTCCTTCTGACACCATAACATGTTCCTTTCAATGTTTGCTTGGGTTTTTTTTTAATAAATCAAAGCATTTTCCTCTACATTTCTTCCTGTTGCTGTCATTAAAACAGGTATTTCAATTAATGTAAGCTGCAGCTGGAAAGATGATTCAAGAGCACTGTAGTGCTGTTGTAATTTACTTAGGGCATCTCTGAGTTTTACTGAATTTACAGTTCTTAATGTGCTTAAATTTCTTTGATAGATTTTATTTTTATGGAAATCTTAGGGGATCTCTCCAGACAGCCAGGGAAGAGCAAAGTGCCCCAAAGACAGCAGAAGGAAGAGAGTTTAGAGAGGTCTTGTTTATTTGGTCTAGTTCTTGAACATGAAATGAATCTTTAATTGGCAACAAGCTCTCTGGGAACACCGTTCCACAGTTGAAGATATCCCCTGGGACTTGGTTGCTTCCTAAGCAATCTCTTGCATGTTTTAATCATCATCTGTGCCGCTGGCAGCCAACCTGCAGCAAGCTCCTCGGGAGAAGCCAGGCACAGCACCTAGAAGGGAATAAAAACTTATTCATAGTTCAGAATCAGATGCTTAACTGAGATAATTTTTAGTTCATCAGAACAGATAACTAGATTTGTATGTTCTCTGTCTTAATTGATATATTTCACTAGCCAAATCCCCAGGAAGAAGATGGAGGTGGAATCTCTTACTCCTTCTGTAACTTTCTCCACTATGGAGCAATTTATTGGCAATAGAGGCTGCTAAGACATCAGAAGGCAGAAGAAAGATGGATGCAGGTGGTCTTGCCGTAGCATCAAAGGAATCAAAGAATAATAAGGATACGCATTTCTTTTAGAAAGCCACTGTTTTTGAAGAAGCACTGGAGCTCTTTTCTACTTAAAAAAACCCCCAACTCAACAACTTAGTAGTGAACTGCATGGAAATAGGGAAATAGTTGGTTTTCCCTGGCATGTTCTGCCTGCCCCAGAAGTTAGCAGCCTCTGGGCTGACCTGTCCCTGTGGCCTGACTGGGCAGGAGAATATGGGGCAGCAGATGTGAGAAGATTTTGAGTGTAGAAAACATCTGTCCCAGACAATGGCCTTTGGTTGCAACTCCTACTTTCCATGGCATCACATTCCTTGTGTGGTTTCAATTTCCCTTTCCTCCTTGTAGGGCATCACCTGGTCCCTTCCTCTGGCGACAATGGAAAATTAAGGTGGAATGAAAGCAGTACTACAGTGCTTTGGAGCCTTCAAGCCAGATTCAGCTCATGAGCTTGGTTTTGTCCACCTGTGGTTTGTTCTGGACATATGGATGTGTTTCCATCCAGTCCTTTAAAGAATGTTATTTTTTTTGCAAGTATGGATACTTTAAGGTAATGAGCTGAGAAAACAGTCTCCATTTATGGCCAGTGCTTGTTGAGCTTTTGCAGGTCTGTGGCAGATGTACAGCTGTGCCACGCTGGCTCCACTCACCTGAAAACTTGTTTAAAGTAGTAGAAATACAGGATTTTTAGGGAGTTATTTAATCACCCGCTTGGAATAAAGCAACTGATACCTGCCAAGTTTTTGGTGACTGTGGTTTGTTCTCGTACACGTGTCTCTCTAGGCAAGAAGATATCTCTTTCTTTATAGGTAGGTCCTGAATCTACTCAAGAAACCTGATGAATCACAAAATCACAGAATGTTAGGGGTTGGAAGGGACCTAGAAGATCATCTAGTACAACCCTGCCTACCAGAGCAGGATCACCTAAAAAAGTCACACAGGAACAGATCCAGGCGGGTCTTAAGTGTCTTCAGAGAAGGAGACTCCACAACCTCCCTGGGCAGCCCGTTCCAGAGCTCTGTCACCCTCACTGTGAAAAAGTTTTTCCTTGTGTTGACCCTAAACCTCTTGTGCTCCAACTTGCACCCATTGCCTCTTGTCCTGTCATTGGCTTGACATTGAGAAAAGTCTCATTCCATCCTCTCTACTCTCACCCTTAAGATATTTATAGACATTGATGAGGTCCCCCCTCAGTCTCCTCTTCTCCAAGAAACATAAAGGTGGACAACTGCAAAACACCATCTGTGGTCACACTTGCTTTGTGCTGCAATCAGGTGGTGGTTAGGTAAAACTCCCACAGGATAAGGGTTATCATGGCTCAGTTTTACAAGCCTTCATCTAATCTCCTCTTCCAATCCTGGCAAAACCAAGGTGGTGTCACTAGTTTATTTCTCCAGATCCGGCGTTAAACTTTCACAGAAAAGTTACGACAGTGAAAATATGTATTGCCCTTCTTTTGAAGTTGTTTTGCAGCTTAATTAGCTGCTACTTTGATCTGTTGCAGTGTAAATAGCAATGTGAGATTGTCCATTTTTCCCCAGAAACTACAGATAATCTTTATCAGTTTAAAGACACAATGTGTTTCTGCAGATGCTTTTTGGTTTAGTTTCCTATAAACTGTATTTATTTGTTAGAAAACTGCCAGCAGGATTATATGGTCTTTTTTACTTTGAATTTTTTTTTCATTTTACAAATATTGTAGGAGCATTGCACTTGTCTTGTCTTAATCTCTTCTATTTGACTGAAATTGTGTTGGTTGTAAGTAATCATAAACTGACAGACTTGAAAAGCTAACATTTGATAGCTTCAAAAGAAGGAAAACTTGTGATAAGTGAGGTTATAAAAAGTCAAATTAAATGTTAATTGATGCAAGGGCACAAAACAGTGAGACACTTATTTTTAGATGCAGGCACTACATTTATCAGACTTGACAAATTGACCACTCTGGTTTCATGGATACTCTCACTTCTGTTTTCTTCATCTTCATTTAGAAAAAGAATAAGTTGTTGGGGGGTGAAGGGGGGAAATTGTGGTTAGACTACAGATAAAGTCAACCCTTAATTTAGACTGGAGCAGAACTGCAGGTAGGACTTGAATGTCATTTGGGTACTTGAAGTGTTTTATTTTGGGAAAAGTGGTGATTTAAAAAGAACAGCACTAAGTAGTCCTGGTATTTGCATAAAGAGAAAGGACATTTTGAATACTTGGGAAAATAAACTGGATATCCTGTCTTAATCATCAAATTGCATTTAAATTGTGTGGCTTTGCATAAATCCTGATAAATTCTAAAACTGACTCTTTTCAGAAGTGTCACAATCATAACAACTACTTGTTATTACATATATAAGCCAAAGAATAAAAGTTACCAAAATTAAGGCAGATGTTAAGGACTATTCTTCTATTCTCTGAGCTCTTGCTCTCTCTCTCTCTCTCTCTCTCTCTCTCTCTCTTCCCTGAATAACATGAATCACAGACTGTTTAGAATTATTTAATGCTTAAAATAGGTTGCAGAAATAGGACAGATACATGAGCATAAATTTAGGATATTTGTATTGGCCTTCAAAGTAAACTGATTTTGAAAAAAAACCAAACCCAAAACAAAACAGTGGAGGAAAGGGATCACACACCCATCATCTTTCTCCTGAAAATTACATTTGTTTAGAATTTGAGATAATTTATCTGCATCCTTGAATGCTTCTTCTCAGCCAAGGAAAGCTTTGGAGCAGAAAATAGCAAGTGTCAGACCCTGGTCTTCGGATTTCTCTTAGCTCAAAGCCTAGCCTTGCCAAATAGGCCAAAACTGTGTCCTCAGAAGAAAAAAACAAACCAGCAGGCACTTTCTCACCTACTCAACTCTTGTTAGGATACCATTAGGACCACTCAGGTGGGTAACATGAGTGGGGTTCTACACTGAAGCTCCTAATACATAGCCTTCAAAATCAATGTGTATCTGGAGTCTGGAAGTGGCTCTGTTATAGTGATATTTTTTTGTGAAAGTAAAGCTGTACAGCAGCATAGTAAAGATTTCAATAGGCAGTGAGGCATTCTGTAAGAAAGAAACTGAACAAACCTTTGAGACGAATGTTTCACGTTTCTGTTATTGGGACTGTAGAGTTGAGAGAAGCAAGAAACTTTGCCCTTTTAAACACCACTCTTGAGCAATATCAAGCCCCACACCCTTACCTCAGCTTCAGAGGCTCCTGCTAGCACTGGAGAGAGGAATACTTTGCTGCAGAGCAGTGTAGGATGCTCTCCAGAGGAGCACCTCAGTCCTAACTTAAGTGTATGAATACTTGATTTTTGTGTTGTTTAAAAAAAACCCAAACCAAAATACAAAGCCTGACAAAAAAAAAAGCCAACCAATTTGACATGTCTAAGTTGTCACGAACAGATTTTTGCCCAAGTTTGTTGGCTGGCTTCCCTGTAGCTTTCTGACCTGGAGAACACAGTCTTGTGTGAAACTGAAGTGAATCTCTCATCTGCAGAGCAATTCAGGGCTGATGCTGTGAGAAGCAGTCTTGTGCCTTCAGACTTTGAGGTAACCAGTTGGTATTGGCTTTGCTACGTGGTCAAAGGAGTCTGCATTGCATCTGACTCAAAAGCCAAATGTTAAGGTTTTAGTCCAAATTGAGACTGTATTTTTGCAGTTTGCTGCAAGCTCATCATAAGGGGTTTCCTGTTCACTTGGCATCTCCTTAGCATCTTAATGTGGATTCTGGGGAGGAATGTAGAAACCACCCAGGTTTTCTTTCTTGTACTCTTTATATACTAAGTCAAAGGAAAAGAAAGAAAACAAAATGCACACATAAAAGAAAAAAAATCCCACCCAAACAATGTCATCTTCCCCCCCAAAAAATCCCCCCAAACAAACAAAAAGCCCCCCACAACAAAACAAAAAAAAACACCCCAAAAAACAAGCCCAAGCCAACCAAATCCCCTCCTCCAAAGAACAAAACCAAACCAACTTAACCTAAGAGATAGGTAAATATAATTAGCATATGGAGTAATCCCGGTTGAATAAGCCAGTACCTGGATAGCTGTGTAATAAATATATACAATTATATATTGTATACAATATATATTGTATACAATTATATATATATACTAATTATAGCACAATCTTGGTGAGTTGTTAATCCTCATAAAAACAGGAGAACATCAGCTGTACTAGTAACTAAGTTTTGTTTTATAAAGGCATCTAAGTGTATCCAGAAATGTGTCTAATAGTTTCTGGGTTTTGAGATGTCACAAGTCACTGGTTCATGGGTATGTTGACAGTTGCTTTTGGTGTGATTCCCCCCCTTTTTTATTGTTTTTCTTTCCTACTCAGAGTTTGAGTTTCTGTTTGTGAACCTATTTACACCAAGAGCACGGGAGCATGTAATCCCTCAGAGCCAGCCAGAAACAGGCAGTTTCTTTCAGCTTTCATAATTCTGTCTTCCACTGCTGCAAAATCCTCCTCTGCCCTTGCTGCAGCACTTGGCTCTGCACTGCAGATCTCTGCTTTGTATTCTGCCCCACTTCCCTGTAGGGAACTCCCACTGTCACTGGGGACCTCTCTGCATGCAGACTAGGCAATGGTGAGCTCCAGTGATGATCAGAGCAGGATTTTGCCCTTAGGATTTCACATAATTCTACTTACTTGTTTATAAAAAGCAGGGGAGTGAATTAAGCAGTGGGGGAGAATTAACAGTCCTTTCTTCTCACTCAACTTTTCAGGATTAACCTTTGGGTAATTTACCACCATCTAAATTTTCTCTATAATATACACTCTTGATGTTTACTTTGTCTTTATTTCTTTGCAAAAATTACTGGTAGAGGTTTAAGAGGGAGTTGTGTTGACATTCTCTAGTTAAACTTGTCATTCTTAACAGGTGCCTCAAGAACTGCAACATGTAATAACATTGTGTAAAGTCCTCTGTGTTCTGGGAAGCTGTGCACTAATATTTGAGTATGTTGTTCTTAGCCCTTTTGCTGGGAGAGTTTGGCTGCAATTTTTTGTTTTATCTGTCTTGATTTTTTTGTAGTGCTTGGTGGTTTGGTTTGTGTATGTTTGTTTTAAGTGGTACAGAGCGTCACCAAATTATGGGCGAAGTCGCTGGCGTGTTACAGGTGTTCAGCATCTCTACGTGCTACAGTTAATTTTTACATGTCCTAGTAGAAAGTTTTTGACAGGTATTTTTAGTCACCTAGTGAATGAAAATGCAGTGTTTCTTGGTCTGATTATTGCTGCTTGTTATGACTGATGCTATCCAGCCGTGTACACCTTGAATGCACCATCCAACTCCTGAACTGTAGAAAAATGTCATGTTTTGACATGTGGAGTTAACAGTGCCACATCTGCACAAATGTAGATGGTAGAGACGTCAATAAAATTTCTGTGAATACTGTTTCTTAGTGGACTTGAAGATACCTAATTACATTGAGAAAGTTGGAAAATCTCAGCTATCCTTAAAATGTACATATCTGTCTATAAACTAGCACTTCAGTATAATGTTATTCCTTAAGTTTCTGAAGGACGTTTCTTCCTTCAAAATCTCTTGGCTTCCTGGTGGGATGAAGTGGGTTTCAAGCTGGCCAGAGAAATGTCTAGAAGACCCATGAAAATAATTATCAGAGAACTCTAGCACTAGTGACAAGATTGTATACTCAAAGTACACACAGGATCCTGTAATCTCAACTGTTGAGGATTTTCTAGAGAGCAATGAACACCTGAGCAATCCAATCTTTGAAGAAAATTACTGTTAAGAAAGCAGACTTCAAGGTGACCTTAAGAGGAAGTGAAGTTTTGTTATAAACAACTTCTGGCTACAAAGTATGAGGCTGCAGCTTGATTGCTGTGTTACGACCAAACAGCTTGCTGTATTTGCCTCCTGCTCGAGGCTGCTCTACCAATCAGGAGTTTCTTCTTGTCACATGAACATATTTATGTTCTATATAAATTCTGAGTTTAGTGTAATAAAATGGCATTGACCTGATCATACTGATCTCTGCATTATTTGTCCGGAATTCCTGCACTCAACAACTATTTGCATCTTAATACTTTTGAAGGATTTAGATTAACTATGTAACTAACTGCTAGAGAAAGGCCACTGTATGTAAAATACCTGGGAACACATAATCTTAAAAGGTACTTTTTAAACAGACAGATGAGTTGATGGTGGCAGGGGATAGATAATAGATTGTGGACAAGAAGAAAAACCTCAAGGATTTTCTTCCAGGGGCTGTGCTATTCATGACCTCCAAGCACCCATCTGTTTTTTAAAAGCAGGACTAATGCTGCATTTTTTACTTGCATGAATTTATTAGTATTTTGGTTATTGGTGATTGTGACTTTGATAACCCCTCCTTGTTGTGTGTTTGGCCTCACAGCCTGCTCTGTGTACCCTGAGCTAATGTTGGCCATGTTGGATCATTTTTCCAGATCAGGGAAAGCCTCTGACCTCTTCCCATCAGATACTGTCAGGGAAAGTTAACTCATGTTTTTCCTTCTGCTTTATCTCATAGCCAAATTCTTGATGTGAAAAAAATACAAAAATTTACGGTTAACCTTTATTTAAATTTACGTAGTAATTATGAGCTCCACACCCAGACAATTTTGCAAGGCCAGTTAATTGTCTTGTAAATAGTAGTTTGGTTGTTTGGTGGTGGGTTTTTTTTTGTTTTTTTTTGGTTTTTTTTGTTGTTGTTTGTTTTGTTTTGTTTTGTTTTGTTTTTGTTTTCATAAAGTACAGTAACAGCTTCTAAAAGGCTCAAAATGCTTTAAATATTCATGACTCTCCGGTGTGAACTAACTTCTACATGTCCTTCCCCTCTCTGACTTAGTAGGTTAATTAACTCAAAATATCTCATTCCACTTCTCTAGGTTTTAACTTTTGTGGGTTGTTTGTCTCTACTTCATCTACTTCGTACGGGTTAATTATGTAAATCTTCCTTTCATATCACGAAGCCTTTTCATTTCACACCTCCCTGGAGTTGGTTAATACTCCATAAAGGCCTGCTTCTATTCCTCAGGTGCCTCTGAAAAACAGATATGAGGCCCTTCTGGAAGACAGAATATATTTTTTCATGAGATAATAAAATATTGTGATAATTCAGTATGCCAAACTTGAAGTATGTGAATAATTATGGCATACAGTGAATATATAGTGTTATATAGTTCTGTATAGCTATTTTATGCTTTGTTTTTTTTCCTTGTATGTATTGGAGCTTAGGAGGAGCAGAAATGAAATAACTTCTTTAATCAACAGACTGTATGAATATCAAGATTATCATCTCTGTTGCTTGATTTGCAGTTGGGCACTGCAGGAGCTGGAGTTGACTGCAGTGGAAGGGGAGAGGGTATCAGTGCTTAGAGGTTTGAAATGCTTTTGGGACACCAGAGTTGTGCTTAACTCCAGGAAACTTTTAAGGCAGTGAGATAGGGGTAGTGTGCATTAAAAAAGCAGAATTCTGGTGGAATTTATTTTAGTATATAGAAAGAAGCATATGTTAGAAAAATATATTTAATGCAGTGATGCAGCCTCTTGACCCCAAATTGGTTGACAAAGCTGCCTGCCTCATTTGTGACCAATGACTCCTTGTGCAAAGCCAAATGAATTCCCTTTTGCTAGGGAATTGTTGTGCTGTTTGGAGCAACTTGGTAGAATTTACGGGTGTGTTATCATGCCATTGTTTCAAGGTTCTAGCTGTAATATCAGGAAGCAAAACAACAGAGCTTGGGAAACTGGAATAGCTTAGTAAAGAAGATCATTAATGCATTTCCTCCCTAAGCATACACACCAGTTCAGTCAGAGAAGGCAAACTGAATGCAACCCAACTCTTAAGAGAATTTCTTTCTTCCTTCTTTCTCTATATGAAAACTCTTAATCTTCTGGAATATTCAAAACACTCTCCTTGGGCTTCATCAGCATCCACTTTTTTATGCTGCTTTAGGCTTTCAGGAGAAGAGTAGTCTTGGTGCCAAGGGATGAACAACACTGAGGTTTCAGATGCTTGGTTTGTGTGCGTTCCAAGAAATCTAAAGAAATAACTGTGAGACAAAGTACATTTGCAAAAATGCAAAGACATTTACAAAGTGCAGCAGCTGCTGGTTGAAGTGCAGAAGTCACCTCTCTAAAATATAAAATATTAAGATATTTTTCTGTATCCAGATACATGTTTAAAGGTGCTTTCCAGGCTGCTTATTTTTACTTTTCCCCACTATATGCTAATTTTCTTTCTATTCTTATCCTTGTTTTTTTGTGGGTTTTTTTTGTTGTTTTTTTTTTGTTGTTTTGTTTTTGTTTTTGTTTTTTTTGTTGTTGTTGTTGTTGTTGTGTTTTTTTCCTTAAAAACTCTGTTGCTCTCAAGTGTTTATTTGTCTATGTCCAAAAGCTCAGTAACTCTGACTGGGCTATGTGTGGATCATGTATAGACCTCATTCTCGTTGTCTAGTTTTTCTATTTCATCAAAAGAAAGTCAAAGTCAGAATAAATTATCTGATGGAATATGAGCCTAAACTTGATTAATTTTGAAATTATAATTTCTGATCACTTAGTCATTTGAGGGGAGGGGGCTAAAACTCCCTGCACATTGCACTGCAACAACAAAAAGTCCTCCAATATCATAATAAACCTTCTAATTCAGCCTCTCTTTTCAAAGTATGTTTCCATTTGTCTTGGATTAATATGTGGAAAAGAAAGTCTGTTTCTCAGTCCATGTGTCCCATATTGTGTGGATGAGCAAAAAAAAACCTGAGTGAAACACTTTATTCTATTGTGATTGGCAGGGAAAAGGATAATATATAAGGAGGAATTGGACTAGATTACCTTTAAAGGTCCCTTCCAACCCAGATCATTCTGTGATAAAAAGATCATAAGAGGTTTGTTGATATGTGCTATTGCAGCTGAGCTAATAGGGTGATTAAAAGCTTTGGGTACAGATTGGGATTCTTACCTGTCTTGTAGCAATATTAACAATGAAAAATCTGCCTTTTAAGTATGTGTACAGTTATAGATGGTTGTAATGACTTTTTTTCATCAACATAACTCAGGAATACACAGTAAAAACTTAAGTCTATGGGATAAATGAATATAAAATCCTCACCCAGTATCTGGCCCATGCATAACAAATGCTTCTTGCAGCTCATCCTACTGTCTGGGTTCACCCATGATTAACAAATACATTGTCATGTGCATCTGCACACCTATAAATCTACCTACCTGGAGGTGTGCGAGGCATTGGGTGCCTTGACTGCTGAGAGGAGTAAATTATGGAAGAAAATGCCCCTTTCATCTGCCTGATGTCCTGTAACTGCAGGATTAGCCTTTGAAATAAGAATATAGATATTTTTCTACTTAAAGTGACTACTTTTATCGGAAGAGATGCTATTACTTACTCTATTACTATGTGTGCTGCTTAATTTTCCCTGATGCAGAGTTAAGCAAACTCTAAGCTTAAATTTATCCTTGTTTTATTGTCATACTTCCGTTGTGGTTTTTATACATGGTATTGCCATGGCAGGCCTATCTTGAGGTGCACAGCACCTTCAACCTTTTATCTACAAGGGCAAATTAATGGACAGAGCATTTGAATTATTTTCAAAACTGTCTAAGAAGTTTTGAAACATGATAGCACAGTGTTTATTGTGGACTGTATTGGACATAGAAAAACATACCAGCTTTTTACTTTTCATTGTAAAATTCTTAGACAGACACAGTGCCACAAAATGAATCCCATCTTCTTGTGCTCTCGAGGCTGCGATGTCATGTGTTTTGTTTGTAGTGTGTCTCTTTACTTTGAAAGTTTCAGGTAATTTTTGTGGGTACTGAAGGATTTTGTGCTGTCATTTTCTGAAGGCCATTATCAGTCACACCCCATGTCCTGACTAACGTTTCATTCTCCTGAAAAGAAAGGTCTTTTCTACAACAGAATTGGGACAATTACTTTGGCAAAATTACAGTACATTATCCATGAAGTGTCAGAAGATGGCAGACAATTTCTGCTGTTTGATCAGGATATTTGGGATCTTCATTCGATAAGAACAAAAGCTCTCAGAAGAGGAAATGAGATGTAATGATAATTTTCAGATTGCCTGTCAGCCCTAAACACATTTCTATCCATCAAGTCAGTGACATAATGTGACTTCTCTAGCATTTTATGGTTAATTTGCATAACCCACAGCACTATACTTTCTTGAGACTTCGTAACAACTTTTCCACATGTAATTTATAGAAAAGCCTTCCACCTAGTGTAAACAGAGGCTAGAGAACTTTACTGTCCTTGCTTGACTCATTATCTGAACATACTGTGGTACTGCTGCACAATTTGTGTATAGCTCTCAATAAAGATGACTTCAGTAAAATCAAAGCTCTCCTCAAATAAACCACACTGGTAATATTTTGTGCTTCTTATATCTGTGATGAGTAATAAATACTCAGCAATAGGGTTTTTAAAGGTTTTAATGGCTTGGTGTTAGATGAGTGGTTAAATGACTGCCTTTGTTTGCCAGATAAGGGCTACTGAATTTATGGCCCCTAGATGAGCAAGGCTGTGTGTCCTCTGCTGGCTTTCCATATAACAGGCAGAACACACAGTGCTCACAGTCACACTTGCAAAATTAATTTCTTAATTCACGAGAAATTCCCACTAAGATCTTGTAGAATGAAGTGACATTAAAAAAAAAAAAAAAAAAAGTTTATTTATTACTTCTGCAGATTATATCAGTACAGTAGCAGGGAGCAAAGCCTTTAAGTTATCTTACTGTTGGACAAAAGAGATTGACAGTTAAATTTGCCCAGGACATAGACTGCATGGACAAACGTGCAAGCACCAGTGCAGCTTTATCAAGGTTTTTGGTCTATGTGATAGCAGAAAATAGCCTGAAAAGGAAAGACTAAAATAAAATGAGGGAGGGATGAAAGACTTACTTTATTTCTATTAAAAAATAACAAAACAAACCAACAACAAAAAACACCAAACAACACAACAACAACCCCCCCGAAAAAAACCCCAAACACCACAAAAAAACACAAACAAAAACCAAACCACAAAACAAACAAAACCAAACAAACCATAAATGAAGAGGACATGTTCTTGCCCTTAGTTAATACCAAAAGAAGTGTTGCTATCTTTCTTACAGCTCCATATTAGTGGGAAGACCTAAAAGGGAAGGAGGAAGATGAGTTTCTCCTCCTCAAAGGGATGGGCAAACAACTTGTCCAGGGAAGATTTGTGGGCCAGCACAATCTGCTTTTAGCTAGTTTCTTTGCATGTTATTTGAATGTATTAAAGGAACAACAGGAGTTTAATGTGATTTTCAATGTAGTCCGAGACAGATTGGGATGATTGAATCCAGGGAGACAGTCACAGGGCAAGTGGCTTTGTAGACTTGTAGACTGGAAACATCAGGCTGAAGGTGAACAAACTTCATCTCATAGTGTCACATACTGAAGGTTTCAGATATAGAGCAGCTTTTTAGCTATAATGATTAAATGTATTTTATTTAGAAGGACTTTTTTTAGTGCATTTATCTTGCATCATTTTTTATGGTGTTTTATAACAACCCAGTCACATAGAGACACCCACTCCCTGCCTGCAAACTTGATGAGCTGGCAAGAAGTGCAGCTGTTCGGGAGCATTATAGGCTGTGATATTGCAGAAGATGAATGAGTGCAGAGTGTATTTTGGGGAACCTGTCTATAGCCACCGAGAGTACACAGATTGTGGTTGAGGTTAAAGCCAGGGAAGAGTGGTAGAAGTGAGAAGAGATTGTTGTTAATGTGTTGGGTAGGTAAAGGAGAAGAGAAGGGTTAGAGAGAGAGGACAGTAATTCTGAAAAAAACAGGCTTTGAGGCCAAGTCTGGGAGAGGTACTGCCAGGCTCTGTGACCGGTCTCTGTAATGTGGAGTGGGTGGAAGGCAGGCTGAGGAGTGTATCCAGGGTCAGAGTGTGGAGGTGGACAGTCTGCTCAATGTGTTTAGAGGTGCAGGGGTGGAGCAAGAAAGGATGGTAGTTGCAGAAAATGAAATCTCCTGAAATAGATTGACTCTGAGCATCTGTTTTGTTCCTGGGACTACAGGAAAGGTATCATTTGTGATGACTAGTCTGTCTATAATTAGGCTTCTAAGCTGCTGCCAAGGAGAGTATGATTTATTCAAAGGAACATGTGCCAAATCCATTGAATTAGAAACAAATGGGCTTTGTTTACATTTTTGAGGGGACTTCCTAATTATGTTACGAACAAGTGTGGAGAATGTCAGGAAGCAATGAAGAATAAACAGGTGATTTAAGAAAAGCATTAGATACCTTTCCCAGAGTGAAAGCAGTGGTGGTGTATCCCCAAGTAGCAAGGATACTATAAACAAAGAGGTTAAGTATAGTTAACACCTAAAGGCTAATCATATGCTAACACATGTACGTCCCAAGTTAAACTGCAAGGTGTAGACCAGGGTGGTGAAGTCCCTCCCACAGTATGTGAATATAGTTTGTGGCCACCTGAGGAACCTGAACATACATAAGTCCATGGGACCTGATGAGATTCATCCCAGAGTCCTGAAAGAATTGGCTGATGTAGTCGCCAAGCCACTTGCCATAATATCTGAAAAGACCTGGCAATTGGGTGAAGTCCCTGGGGAGTGGAATAAGGGACATGTTACACCCATTTTTAATAATTGTCACCCAGTCAGCCTCACCTTTGTGCCTGGGAAGATCATGGAGCAGATTCTCCTGGAGGTTCCAACAAGGTAAATAGAGGACAGCGGGGTGATGAAAGACAACCAACGTCTATCCTTCCATCCGCTTGATGGCTTCATCAAAGGCAGGTCTGTCTGACGAATCTAGTGGCTTTCTGTGATAAGGTGACAACCTCTGTGGACAAGGGACAACCTGTAGATGTCATCAATCTGGACTTCTGAAAAGCTTTTGACAGTCCCCCACAACATTCTACTCGCCAGGTTGGAGAGATATGGATTTGATGGGTGGACTGTTCAGTGCATAAGGAATTATCTGGATGGTCACGTGCAGAGGGTGGTGATCAATGGCTCAATATCCAGATGGATATTTATGGAGATCAGTGACAAGTGGTGTCCCTCAGGGGTCTGTACTGGGACCTGTACTGTTTAATATTTTCATTAATTTTATTGACAGGGGTATCGAGAGCACCATCAGCAAGTTCGCAGATGACATCAAGCTGAGTGGTGCTGTTGAAAGTCTGGAGGGATGGGATGTCATGCAGAGGGACCTGGATAAGCTGGAGAGGTGGGCCCAGGGGAACCTCATGAGGTTCAACAAGACTAAGTGCAGGGTCCTGCAAGTGGGTCAGAACAACCCTCACTATCAATACAGGCTGGTGGAAGAGGTGCTGGAAGGCAGCTCTGCAGAAAAGGACTTTGGGGTGTTGGTGGATGAGAAGCTGGACATGAGCCAGCAGTGCGCAATTGTAGCCCAGAAGGCCAAAAATAACGGTTGGCACAAATCACGTGTGCCTGGATAGTAAAGCAAAACCTGCAGTGTGCTGGAGCTTTCTCCCCAAATGACTGTGTCATAAGAAAGCAATGAGCAAGTCCAGCTCATGATTATGTAATGACCAACCCCATAATCTTGCCAAGGTCAATGTAGGTATGGCTTATGGGCAGTATGATCATGGCAGCTAAAGATACCTGAAAGCAGCTTTAGTCCTCGAGTGAAGTTTGGTGGAATTCAAGTGTCATACTCTTGCTACTTCCAACAGAAGCTGATGGAGTGTACCACTGACTAAAGGAATACTTCCTTACTGCTAAGGGTTTAGAAAGTATTTACACCTGTGCGTATGTCAGATTATGTTATATAAGCCTCTAAAGATGCTTCTGAGGTCAAGCAGGTTTTTTTAATGTGTTCAAGTAATGAACTTCTTCCTACAGTATTTATTTGAAGGGAACCTCTCTTTCATGTGTGTAAAGGGGTGCAGATTATTGCAGTTAGAACGACAAGACTAAATATATCATGAACAGGACTTCAGATAATGACAGTATATTTTTTAAAATTTCAGAGTGCCTCTTTCTATTCAGGCAGCTGTTAGCAACCAAGAGCTATTATCATCATAGAATCATCATAGATTAGGGGTTGGAAGGGACCTAGAAGATCATCTAGTCCAACCCCCCTGCCTGAGCAGGATCACCTAGACCAAGTCAC